>VYYJ01000691.1:0-47373 GCA_021029165.1 Cyphoderus albinus | reverse complement strand
ATTCGACCATGCCACTGTAGTTTGTGCATTTCAAAAGTAAAATGATGATAGATGTGATGTGAACGTTTACAAAAATGATGCTAATATAGTTATAGAGGCTTTTAATCTTAAAGAAACCACCAAACAAAATCGCTGGTCGTGCGTTGAATTTCAGGATTATTAGGTTCTTTAGTTTAATTTTTCTATTCCTAACCTCTGCAACATTCAAAACCTTAAAAATATTCTATATTAATTATTTTTAGATAACTTAGATAATTATCTAACTACAGTGCAGTTGAGCCATTTCTGCTAGCATTTTTATTAGGGAATGGTACTCAATGATACTGAAATCTTCAGATAAAAATCTTTTCAACCATCATAAGGAAGAGAATGCGTGTCGTGAGAAGGCAAAATATTGTCATTGTCATTCACTTTCCTCGCGTTTGGAGACTTTGGTCTTTGTTAAGATGCCCAAAGTTAAATAAGACGTTCAAGCTGACACCTTTTTTCTTCCTAAAACTGTTTTGTCTGATGTGACTAACGATAAGTGAGTTAGAAAGTTGGCTGGTCTGAAGACGGAAACTATAACTAGTTTTCACTGATGAGTTTTCTCCTTCTCAGTAACTGCACGCAAGTAATAAGCTTCATTTCACCACTTATTCCCTTTCCGTAAAGATAATGTTCCTTTCTATCAATGCATTCTCATGCAAACGTAAGTTGGACTGCATTTGCTCCACATGCATTCACCCCTTAGACTTGCGTATCTGCGAAGAAAGTCTGACTTTATAACGGTGAAAGCTGACACTAAAACTTAATTCCTACTCTTGGCAAGGAAGGAGAGCTGCGAGCTGCGATACTGACATATGTTTGCCTTTCCACACGCAGACATGCAACAAGGAACAGATTTCTCGTATAAAAATATGGTAGCATAGCAGATCTGAAGTTTTTAGCGTGATCATGAGAATTTTATAAATTAAACTTTCTCATTGAGTTAAGTTTTAGGTGTCTGAGTATGACACCACTTTCTTATATGCTCCAAATAACCTTTCTTTGGCAATTTTCGTCTGACATACGGATCAAATTATGTGTATGCAATTTGAAGGAAACGCAAGGAGGGAAACAGTCCTAATGAAGAACCTTGGCAATTTATGGTAATTCCCACTGTACTTCATCCGTGCATAGCGTTTCCACCCAAAAGCAAATATTCGACTATCTTTTTACTCCTTCTACTTTCATTTCAGAGATGATCATCATTTTTAGAACGACGAAAAAGTGGTAACTCTCTTCTTTAACATGAAGGTAATTTTGAAAGTAGAAAGCAGACCATTGCCGGGAGTGTGCAGTTAGGGACTTCCTTATTTCACAAAATGCACTTTCTCAAACGTTCAAAACGAGAGAATGAACCATCAGAGACGTCTCTTACAATGATACCCCTGTTTTCACAAAAAGAGTTTTGAGTTTTTCTGGTTTTTTACAGAGATGTGAATCTGTTAACTTGTGCATGTACATTTGTACTAATGTTTTAGGCTGCTACGGTCTGCGATTTCGAGCAATGCTTTGTAACTGGATGAGAAGGAGGAACTCGTTTTGTAATATGAATATAGGAACGGCTTTTGGGTATTTCCCAGTCGCAGTCGTAACGTAATCATGTCCGGAAATCTTTCCCCACATCTGGCATTTTCCTCTTTCTTCCCTTTTTAAATGATCCAAAGAATTGCTTCAAGTCAAGATCCGAGATTTCTTTCAAGATACTCGCGACTATTTATGTATGTATAAGGTGCACATCCGTATGCATATGTTTTCCCAAGAATTGAAGAAAGGCAAGCAGAAAAATAAAAAGAGCAGAGAAAACGAAAGGAATCATTGTTGATGTTCCTCTAGAGATGTAAAAGAAATGCATTTCAGTTCTCAAACTCAGCCAGAATGAATAAATGAATAAGTGGAGTTCATGGCCCTGTGCTGCACTGGAAATGCACGTAATATTGCATTTGAATACTACTTTGAGTTGAGCTCAAAGCGCTCAGAGGAAATGCAAGTAATACCGATGAGATGTGATGCGGGTCGGTGAATATTTCTTTCTTTTTCGACCTATCATTATTTCCTCTCTCGGATGTCTTTTCTTTTTTTCATTGTACGGCATTCGACTTCCTTGACGTAACATTCCACAAAGAAATGCTTCAATAACTCCTTTACACAGTGCGGTAGGCTGTCTGACTTTAACTTTCTGAGATAAGCGCCGAATACAGCAAGGTCGCTCCAAATGACCATATCTACATCTTTATACTTTAACTATGTAATATAGATAGAAGATAATGAACTAATGGCCAACCTCATCGACATGAAAGATTTTGGTGACTTGACCAAACAAAAAACTCCGGTTGATGTAAAGTTATATTGGTTTCCTGTAACCCTTATAAGCATGGTAATACAGTTACATGAACGTGATCGTTCTGAATGGGATCATATTGCAATTAAGATTACATAGGTATGCTTTTTGTGGTCCGTTCTCCTTTGTTAATAGGTTTAAAAGTAAAAATATTTGCATTTTGTATTAATCTTGACGAGTTCAGTTAAAGCAAAACAATAGATTGGATTATTTTGGGTGTTTAATGGCTATTGTTTAATAATGTAGTATTAATAAAGAACAAAAAATGGACTGTAAAATAATACGTTACTTACCGTTCACAAAGGGAAGAAGTAAATCATGAATGACCTCACGTCCAGAGCCACCGGTAACTTCGACAGCGGAAACCCTAACAGAGAATCGTGAGCCCGTTTTTTGTTTCTGTTCCAAAATTGACTTGAATAGCCAAGAAATAGCTGTTGGAACTGTTCCCAGTTTTTGATTTGTGGGTTTCCCAAACATGGTTTGATTTTTACCTTAAAACAATTTAATTGTTTGCCTTAGTACTTAATCGGATAAATTTTTAACTTCATTTCAATAAAACATATCGTCACAGTTTAGCAGACTTGTTAACAAAACCTTCAAGAATTTTATCACATATTACAATAACATCAATTAAATTACCGGCGCTGCAATATCTCAAGTGAAACAAAGCATCCATCTTCTCCCCCAACCACAGATGCGACCAACTCAGCGGCTGATGCTGCACAAATTTCCCCCTGTCGATTTAAAGAATCATCAACACAATTTAAGTGAGACCTAGTTATCAAAATGCAAACACAATATTCACCAGTAATCACTAATCCACGTCCTCCACCTTCAAGTCCCTCAGAATGTTCACAATTTTACTTAACACTATTTCAGTGCATAGCGAATCTTGCCAAAGCCTTACACATTACAGGCAAATAACCTTTCAGCACAAGAGCAGCATCAAATCATTGTAATTCGTTTTCAGCTACCTTATTCCTAAAAATCGAATTCTTTCTTTGTCACTGTCACTTGACTCGAAATCTTCACGAGAACAGTGATCTCTTTTGTCACAACCTCTATCTTCTCAACCAATTTAAAAATTGAGTAGACTCTCGTCGAAAAGACAAAGTGTCTACAGTCTCTACATGAAACTGTCAAGTCACTGCCTTATTTACACTGATATTATTTTGGTTCATCATTTTATTTCAGAATTCCAGAAATGGAAGTTTCCTTCAGTTTCCTTCCTTTATTGACTTGACAGGATAATACCAAAAATACCTAAATCATACATAAAGATGATCGAATTTTAGGGGAAAGTCATCTTTTTCATCATTCTTCGCTCGCGTCGAGTCAGAGAAAGTGGTAAGTGGAAAATGAAAATGGCTCAATAGTGTTATGCTACTTTCCATTTCATACATTGTGTCAACCAAAAAATGGGAATTGAGTCATGAAAAGTGAAAGCTGATACAAGGCTCGAGCCATGACTGTTATAGCACAGAAGTTTACTTCTGCTACTTCAACTTGTTCACTTCACATAGGTGGATGGTGAATTCACCCGTAGCTAGGAACGTGATTCAACCGCTTTTGAACCAAGGAAATTTTGAACGTGATCGTTGCAATCCATTGTCACCCCAGCTCTGATGCACTTTCTTTTATTATGTACACCTATCATACTTTTGTGACGTTGCACCAAAGAAAATCTTTAAACTACTACGGTTGTACACCACACTCAAAAAATCTCCTTCTCTAGCGTCAAGAAGTATGGTAGCCTATGGAAAAATCTGGGAAAATGGCACGTAAAATTTCTTGAGTACTCAACACAAACAGAAAAGAGTGAAATGGGGTTTATGAGCAGACGTAGTATATAAAAAATAACTCGTTCTTACTTTTTTAAGGAGAAGCAATAATTTGGACATGAAAATGTAGAGTACAAAGTGTTTTCAAATGCAGGGCTTTCAGTTAAAAATGAGGAAAACTTGGAACTGCAGAAACAAAATTTTAGTCGTTTTAAGGGTAAAATGAAATGTTACAAAAGTAGTTTCTTGAACGCAGCTAATCTGAATTCCCTTTGTTGCACTCTTAAGCGATGCATAAAAATGAATGGGAAATAACTCCGTGCAACTATTTGCATGTTGCAGAGCTTCGTAAAACACGACATTGTTTTGCCTTAATTTTCTGTGAGACATGCAACCAATTTTTTTGTGATAACTAAGACAAGAACTACTTTCCCCATTTTTAAACGAACAAGTCCTAAAGGAGTCGCTCCGCTTTGCCGAACTTCATCTTCATTCTGGAGCCATTTAATACTCCATCTGCATCTGCATAGATATTCAACACAACTCGTGTAAACTTGGCTGAATGAGTTTAAAGTTTTTTCAGGGAAATAAAATAAAACTCTTAACTTGATGCTTTACGAAGCACTTTATGATTTGGTGCAATAATCTGTCTCAGGAGAACAATAACTCGTAATGAATATGAGACGGAAGGCATATTGAAACCCTTGTGCAACGTAATGGTTGTGCCACGGAAAAGGAGAAAAGATCGCAGGTATACAAAGGGTAGCAAAGTTCATATCTACGACGAAATAAATCATTCTCCAGCTCCATTTTATTATACGAGCTTTTCAGGCTTTACCACATGATGCTCGCTTGCCATTACTTCGATATTTATTTCATAGACGGCAAGAGAAGGAGGAAATTACTCTTTTGTCCTGCGTTTGAAGACCAAAATTTAACATATGATATTGTCAAAGATCTCCAAAAAATACATATTAAGGACAACAAGCAATAATATGAAAACGAGTAGCAAGAGAGGGGTCGGCATGTCGCGATACTGCCCCAGACGTTATTATTATTGCTTTCCGTGAACCTTATAACAATGCGAAAGTAAAAGTTTTCAGTTTAGGCTTTCGGAACCACTTAGTTGCCTACCTCCTACCGATGCGTGGATGATGTAAACCCTATCATAAAATAGTTCTGTTCTGAGGGGAAAGCACGGATGAAAACTCCAAAATCTCAGTTCATCATTTCGACCACCACGCAGGCTACTGATCTTTGCTTGAGCTTTTTTTAACTGAAAAATTTTCATCTGAGTTTGGCGCTAGCTGTGTGTAGTGTGCGTATGTGTTACTTTCAGGAGAAAAACTCTGCAAAAAAAAATTCAAGTTTGACAGACAATCAGTCAGAAAAGACCTTTTTCTGACCCCAAACCAACAAACGGATAGGGATTTCTTATTGTTAAATTGATTGCTGAATCAAATCTACTTACGTATCTTTCTTCTTCTACACGTTACATCCGCAAACAGACTCAGGCGTACTCTTCTTTACATGTGATCAACCATCGTCAAATAAATATTATGCTTTCTCTCCTTCTGCTACACATCTATTACATTGTATCTACCTATGCCGTTCCTAAAGATTTATTTGAGAAGGATGTGATCAATGACCAAAAAACTTCTGCCGGGTGGGCTGAACTTCATATTAAGTCCACTTGTGTCCACACAACTTTCACAGCAGTTGTAAGTTTTTTCGTTCAGCAACTTGCTCACTGCGAGAAGAAAGGCAAGGGATCAACTGTCTTTGTAATCATAATCATCCATAAGGGAAGGGACAATGAACGATGGTAGTATACCGATATAATAAGGAAGAAAGATTTTCTACAGCACACAATAATTTTCTTTTTCTAATATTTTTTCGGAAGTAAGTAAAGAAGGTCATAAAAATCCCGAAAATATTATTATCCATATAATTCTTTCAACTCAGCATTGCACGGAGAACCAGTTCTAGTGCCGCGCTCAAAGTTTTTACGAGAATGTGTGCGTTGGCTCTTCTTTCCAGCTGCAACTACGCTTCTCGTCGTCCACTTTTATTTCTGCCTCCATGAAAATGCTACCAGGAAAAAGATTGTCGTTCACTCCGTAATGTTTTCTAGACTGCGTTGGTTAGGCAAGATTCTTTTCCTGTCTGCGTTGTTTTCATCCCCCATCATTGTTATTATGTTCTTATAATAGCTGAATGAGCCACTTTTGAATGAATCAAGATTATCACGAATATTATGAATAGAGAGCATTGAAATAAAAATGCAAACGGGACAAGGGATAAAATGAAACAATAGAATTTTTATTCCAGCTTTAACTATGAAAATTGCTGTGGAAGGTAGATTGAGGAACAAGTGACGTTCTATCTAGCTTCTTGTTTTAGGGGAAACTTAAAGGCTTCTTCTGACTGAAGAAAATGATGACATGATGAGAATGACGGGTAGTGAGTAGTTTTATAAGCGATTCATAATGTTAATGGTAACTCTGTTTATGAAGCATAAAACTTATTTCGACATTGGTACTTCCCTAGAAAAATTTTCATATTTAGTGCTGTTTTTCGAATAAACGCTTAGGGAGAATTACTCTTTTTACCAAGATTACAATACAGAAAGAAAAATGACTCATTAAGCGGTGACTTCAGAGAAAAACAGGCAGCTTCAAGACCTGCAAAATAGATGCGTATTGCGTATACAAGTATAGTGAAGGATAATAAATTGTACAGGACTAGCGTTCGTACCGATAGAGCTGAAAGCAGAAAATGACGCATCTATTATATTGGGTAATTCCTCGAAGAAATCTTATCTGTCATTCATAGGTGACAAGAAGACGAGAGGCGGAAGCCAACGAAAAGTCACATTATTATTATCATGTTCCATATAAATATTACAGTACAAGACGACTTCATGCTACATGATATTTGAATGTTTTCCTTTCTAGGATTTTTTGGTTACATGTCAAACAGGAATAAGTAAGCAGACACGATAGGCGACTCACGCGAGTATAGTTTTATATTTTCTTGGCATTTTCCCAGCGCACAATCGTCTTTGTGACAGTAGAACAGAGCGGTGCGGAAGAGCGTATGATGTGAAGGAGAATCATTGTCATGAAATGATAAGATTTTGATATCAGAATCATATGACATTTTCCACTCTTCCTTCCTCATTCTTCCCCATTCTCGCAGTAAGATTTACGACTTTTTCCTTCTCTTTATTGTACTACCTTTCTGTAAACAGCGATATATGGAGGAAATGGATCCTGCTGGTGTGCTGCGTGGAGACGATATGGGGTCCTGCGTACATGCTCCACAATAGATGTGTGCATGGATGTGTTTAAATAATAATAAGTAAATAGAAGATAAAGTACCTGATCGTCATCCTCATCGTAAATTTGATCAAAGGCAAACATTTTTGGGGCTGAAATACCAACACGTCTTTCCTCCGGAGTAATCCCTGAAGGGGTCGTCCCTCCTGGATCAATGAGTGTCACCTGCTTCCTTCGCTTGTCCAATCCGAGAATTCCGCTCCCAGTGACTTCTTCCGCATTGCTAAACAACCTCAGCATTACTTTCACCTAAAACAAAGAGGGAGAAATGTCCAATTCAATGCCAAAGCAATAAATAATAATTTTACTGCTCCAGTAGTTCAGACGATAATAATCATGGTTCTACGAAAGACAAAATGGATCATGCGAATGTCATTTGTATTCAAACAGTGTGCCATCGAAAATGTCCTGCGCAAATAACAACAGGATTTCCTATTCTTTGATCACAATTGATGTATCGGGAGAATCTGCGATATATTAAGGATTTGAGGTTAACAAGATTTTCTAGAATTGCAAAACCTTATTGGATTTACTTAAGCCCTTTCAAATTTCTTCACACGTTCGGTCGGTCTTTGATTTCGTTCTCAGTGACAGCACGTTTGAAATTTGCATGTTCTCCACATTGACGCTATTTGCTTTTCGACTAGACAATATAAAAATTGTCCATATCACACAAGTATCACATCCGGTAGTAACAACCCAGAAACTGGTTAGCTGTAGCAATAATGAGTTTGATCTCACAGGGCACGTTGGGTATAGAACGCTTGGTTTAGTTAGACTTGAATTAAGTAGCTGTTGTTATTAAAGCAAGAGTCAATTCAGACGGGAAATAAATGTGTATGCTGACTTGAATTTGAAGTAATTGCGCAGCAATTCAAGAAAAATATAAAACGTGATTGACTTACTCTTTAAAACAAAATGAAAATTTTATCAGGTTACCCATCTTCAAATAGTACAACTTTCAGTAAAATGCGAGGATTCGACTTGCCCAAACTTCAGTTGTGTAGATGAAATCAAACTAAAGAAGAGTCTGCGACTATGCGCTAGTGAATGTACATAGATGGCACAAAACCAATAATGCAAAATTTTATTACATTCCGATGTATTTTCCAATCAAATTTTACTTTCTCCTCGTAGAAAATCCCAGCCTTATTTATTCCAGTCTTGTATCTCCAAAACCAGAAAGCGCCTCTCCATACAGTACTGTGTACAAATATGTATTTGGTGCCACAGAGGAAAGTGAAAGTATCATGATTATTCTCCGCAATAAGATTTGAGTGCTACATCGTCACACGAATTTTTATAATGGTTGACAACAAAATGGCGAGTTATCTCATTTATTGATTCTATACGATCTCCATTTTCCTGAATGTGAACTAAAAAGTCACAGAAATTCTCGTCAAATAAAACACGGCTCAAACTTTACCGCAGTCTCATTGTTATCGGTTAAAATGCCACCACAGCTTTCGCCTCCAATAAAATAGGAAGTGCAGCAAGTTGCACTCAAATGCCACATAAAGCGAAGAGAAAGTGCACTTTGTGGAGCAACTTCAAAAATAAGGGTGTAAACTCTATTTTAAAAGTCAGGAGCTTTGCATTCACAATGTTTTGTGCTCGTTTGTAGGAGTACAGCAATAGCGGAAAGACCAGAAGTGAGTCGTGTAATTTTCGGAAACATGTGAAATGTTTCCCGAATTCTTCCTAGAGAGATGCTTTCTCTTTGGAGATGATTGCACAGTAGATTGTTAAAGCTGTGGATAAAGTCTGTCATAATCATAATCAGAGACTCGTATCAGTACAAAATCAGCAAGTACTTTTGCTGAGTTCCCACTGTATCGTGAACAACAGAAATAGAAACTCGTGGTTATCCGGTTCACGTAAAGATCAATCCGAATTTATGCATTAAAACAAAACTTAGATTCATCTTGGAGTGGTAAAAGCTGTAAAATGCAAACATTAACTTGGCAGATGTTCCTTGTTAAAATTCTATTGCATTTTCAGCTTAATGGCACTTTCTCCGACAGCGAACCATTTCACTGAAGAAATTTTCTCTCTTCTCTAGTCTAATCATTCTGGGATTTACATTGCAGTAACGATCACCATTATTTCTGTTACAATAAAATCAAGCAACGCGTTTTGTTTTTGCTCAAGTGTCTACCCATCATTTGGAGTTAGTCAGCAATTAAGTATAAAACAGGTTTCGTATAGTTGCATCTAAAACGCGCTCTGTTATTAGAGCTTCGTAAATAATGGAAAGGGAAGTGTGGACTTTTGAAGTAGCCTCACCCAAGTGGCGTGGAAACGTCACGTTCTACGAGAATTATGTTCGGCAGATTTCAGATTTCGAACAGTTCCACTTTCACTACATACAGCATTGTGCCCATGCCGAAATTTCACTCGCCGTAAAGAAACAGAAATCTCATTTTCTTTCTCTTTTCACACGACTTTGCATATCCTTGTACTGTGTGACATGTAATTGATAAGTAAAGGATGTATGATATAAAACTCTTTACGCAAAATTTATCCGTTTAACTTTTAGCTTTTTAAAGTTTTGATTTTTCATACCTATGCTGTAATGTTAAATGAGCTGTGCGATGTGCTAGGTAGAATAGCTTAATTATTTAAATTAGAACTTTTAATTCCCAGATGATAAGTCAAACATAATATTTACAACAAAGGTTACGAATGCTGTAATAGGGAAGCATACAACGAGTAAATTATTTAAAAGGTTGCAATGCATGAATAGAAGTATCATAAATGCGTGGTAGTCATTTGACTACGATCCAATCTTGCGTTTTTGCGTTCAGAGTAATGGAATATAAAATGAAGTGGTATAAATAGCTGCATTGTTGCATTGATGGCTTATGTTTATTTATCACAACTCGCATGTAGTCCAAACGGAAACGACATCATAAACCAGAGAAATTAGACAAATGCATTTCCATTCTCTCTTCTTGTTGTTTGAGATCTCACTTTGATTGCTATTTATAAGAGATGGAATAGTAACATTACCATGCTTTATTCCCCTGGCAAACGCTTGCTTTGTTTACTGCAACGGAGCATGCATGAGCATGAGTGCGAGACACTCAAATCTATGTGTACATCTAACCTAAACTCTGCTTGGTGTCGGTGTCGTGGAGTTCATCGATTCGATTCATGTAATAGTAGGAGGGACGATGATGGCAAAGAAGTATAAAATGCGGTTGGATGCACTTATGTCCACACATATCCTGCAGCGAAAATTGTGCAGTTGGCAGTTACTGCAATGTACCTAATTTAGATGTATTTGTGAGGTTGGTTGTTTGAATTTGAAGAGCTTTTCAAGAGTCCTTGAGCAAGTCTCCCAGTTAACGTAGTGGTGTCCCCTACTGCCACATTTCATTTCATTCAAGTTGACTGCAATATCTTCAAACAGAATTATTTCTTCTGACTGTCACGTTTAGTATAAATACATGACATTAATGAATTTTTTATATTTAAAACTGTATTACGATGGTCATATCCGTAATATTTAAGAATTTAGCAAATAAACTCTGAACACAAGATGAATTTTGCACATCTGAATGAAATATCTTCCATCAGCATATTATATATAACTCATTCATATGTAATAGTACTCAAAATTTGTTTCAAAAAGCGTATTTATATCACTAGTCGTATAATTTGAGTTCTCCAAGTTTCATTTTGCAAAATTGGTATGTGCACACATTTAAAATAGGAAGCAAACTGGCTAAAAGAAAGTAAAGAAAGTAAAATCATCGTACCTTTCTCTGAGGAAAGGGACAAAAAATGAAAGCCCACGAAAGATGAGACAGAGAGATGCAATGAAAAAAAAAAGTTTTCAATCTGAGACCATAAAATGAAAGACCCCCTACTTTCTAGATTACGACCATCTGGGACCCAAAACAACTTTGAAGCTTTTCCTCCTTCCTTCCCGTCCTTGAATCCGGCGTCCAGGACAGATACTCATACTACTTCAGTTATACTTATAGCATTGCCTACAGTCAATGAATTCACCCTACATCCACTGCCTACATGCATGCCGGAGAACAATAAGGACGTACCAAAATACGGAAGTTGAATAAGTAAAAAGCCTAGAATTTTACGAGACAATCGTCTCCGTCAACAGTGAAGCAGAAACTCACTGAAAGAATCATCGCTAGAGTAGAGTCATCACGGAAAGAGTAGCATTTATGAAAGAAGAAAAGCAACTTGCGTGAAATTACCAGACCCAAAATGTTGCAATACAGTAATGCTTACTTTATAAGACATTCGGAAATGGACATGCATTGTTGAATGAACTACATTGTTTCGATTCTGCTTTCCTGAAACTGTATGGAGATTGATTCTCACTGATTCGATGGTTTGTTTAAAAGGTTCTGTGACCACTGGCCTTTGTAATGCGAACCACAAAAATGTAGCAGAAAGAATTCCGGGAAAAGGTTGATTCGTGTGGCTTTGTTTTTCCTGCATTGTTTGTTCCATTGATGTATTATTTTCTCTCCTGGAATAAGGAAATTGATCGGCCCTTTCCATGTCCTTTTTTGGAAAGAGGTGCAACAAACAGGAGAACCCCATTTATTAAATGACATTTTCGCGTTTGGTGACAACGACTTGTGAGAAGTGCGTAAAAAAATTCAATTGGTGAGTTGGATATGGTTTAGTGTAATGTTTCAAGTTTTCCGAGTAAATTGCAACAACTTTTTTTCATCTTCATAAGCTGAACCTGCAGCAAACGAGTGGTGAGAGAAGTGGGCGGTTTAGCAAGCAAAAAAGCTGTTGTAGACACTTGTCTTACTTTTTATTGAATTATATTGGACAGGAAGGAACGATTCTGGCTGCATTTTATGGTTTCGAACGATATACGTTTCCCCGTTTTGTTCAATATAAGGCAACAAGGAAAATAAAATGATTTCTGTGATAATCATGATCGCGAGCACGTCGGTGGGAAGTAGGAACCAATAACAATTTCTATTTTGTTGCACATGATGCAAGATGCGACGACGAAAGGTTACGTGTACGTCGTCCTGCACAGAAACAGAAAGAAAAAAAAATCAATGGAGTACGGTGCACAACAACGAACTGAGAAAACGAAGCTTGGATAAAAGTTGTTTTCGTGATGATGGTCGCATATTGTGTTTACAGATGCTCTTGTGCGTTCAAAAGTATCTTCGAGCGAAAAAGGGAAAAAAGGTAAATAAATATCCTCAAGATTTTTTCTCGTTCCCTCTTTCTTCGAAGAAAGCTCTTAACAAGCTCCTAACTCGTTGTCACAATATATCATGTGCCCCATCCGGTTATAATAATAGTAATAGATTGTCACGTCGATATTACCTTTCCTCAAATACAGTTATGCTTTAAACAAAAAATATATAAGGTAACGAACGAAATCTTTGTTATATAAGCTCTACATCAGTAGAAGATGAGGAGGAAGATTAATAAATACCTAAGTGCAAGTTTGGTGTTTATTCAGAAACTGAGAGTAATATGCAAATGTCATGTAAAATAGACGACCTCTGTCAACTAAAAAGAAAAGGGGCTGAAAATAACACATTCATTTCAAATAAGAAAAAGCATTGATCCGATAGGCTATGTGCTTATTTTGAGTAAAACATGTATACAACGTGCGTATTTTATTTTAAATATCGATGGAGTTAGAATCTTATTACATAACGGCGTGTCTGCAGAGATGAGTATTAAAACGAAGTGGACGGAGAAAAGTATTTTTACATTTATACACCTTGTGGCACCGACACAGTTCAATCAAGTAAGTTGTGGATTATTTGCAAATAAAAAAGTTAATTCCCATCTCAAACACTATAGAGGAAGGAGTTTCAAAGAAAAAAAAGAGTGTGTTTGAAAATTGTGGGATAAGTCAATTTAAATTTCTTCGTTCATTTTACAGATTCCCTTTAGTCTATTTAGTAAATTGCCTCAAGTAGAAGATTATACCATTTACTTATTTACTACTCTGCGATCTGCACAGATCGAGTCCCTTTTGTTATTATACTCCCATCCCATCAGATCATAAATAAAATTTATCGTAAAAGGATAAAGAGCCTTGCTCGAATTTTTATGACTAGGATTCAGCATGAATTCACAGAAAGCTTATTATAAATATTGAGTTAAATCTGCTTCCTAGTTGCAACTTCAACCTAACGCGTCGACTCTCCTTTTCCCTACCTTATTCATTCTTCTTCCCATTCTTTCTAAACTTCATTATTCAAGAAAAAGCGATAAAACCAGAGGAGGCTATTATACTCTTTGTGCGATGCATGGCACACCACATTTTCTTTCCACGTCGATATTCATCCAATCCTCCGAAAAATAAGAAAGGAAATGCAGTGAAAAATCTGAAATGCAAAAACCTCCATTGTCGTATGCATTTATATGAGCTGCTTTCTTACTCCGAGTGAATATTTCCGGTAATGCGGTGCAACAAAGCTTAAGAAAAATCTTGGCTCATTCCGGCTTGTCTCTATTTTAAAGTTTTATTATTCTCTTCGTCTTTCTTTTTCTTGCAGTTTCTACCAAAGAAAGAGTGCTTTTAAATATTGTTCTTTTTATTCGCACGGCACGGCACACGCATCAACAAAGGGATAGGGTTGAAACTTTGAAAGGCGACCAATGTAAAAATTTTGTATTCAATGTTTTACCTAATAAAATGGGGGTTTCGTGTTTCAACATCTCCAACTGACGCTTACAACTATTTCAGAAAACTTCCGATAGTAGATTTGCTTTTATTTTTAAATTTTAACACAATCCGCTCTTAATCAGCTCGCGGTGCAGCTTTCCAAATAAAAATGTCTAATTCTATCAAACTCCCCCTCACACCATGTTCACCTGTGCAGCATGAAATAGTTTCGGAGCTTTGAGTGAAATCTGGCATCTCTCTGTGATCCGCATTCCTCGTGTTAAACGATCCAAGGAAATGTTAAGGAATGCTATGATTGAAGCGTAACTAATAATTCTTTTCTTTTACAAAAGCAACGATTAACTAACTAACTGACCAATGGGCGCTACGAAACATTAACACTGGCACCAGACCATGTCCTTTTTAATCATATATTAAATAGCGAAGTAATTACTGGCCCTTTCCTCTGTCATTTAAAATTACTTCAAGCTGGACTTGCGAGGGAAGGGTCACAAAACCTCTGTAATTTATAAATGTTCCTAACCTTTTAGAAAAACAATTGTACTTCACATGCATCAGTTAACTTTTGTGCACCCGCCAATGAATTCAGGCTCTTGAACTTGACCACAGAAATCACTTTTCTCTCTGCTAAAGCTATAACTTCTGTAAGCTTATTAGTTCTAAAGCAAAAGGATGTTTTGTAAGGGTACTACTTACGTTTGGGACTTTCTCAGGCGCAAACCGTAATATATGAAATGGTGTGTAAGAATCATGCAAGCATAAAACGAAAATATGCCGACAACGAGCCGGAGAGAAACACATTTATTCAAGATCAGTGGTAAGCTGGAAACATAAGAGAGGGATGACACGTTCTACTTTCCACAGTTGTATCTTTCTCAATGCACTTAACTTTGCTTGCAAATGGGAAAGTGAAGCCAAAAGTTACCTCAACTTTGTGCATCTGCCGGACTCTCCTCACACAGTAACGACATGCAGTTCTGGAGTTTGGAAGAACTCGGGAAATCTCATAATAAATGGGAATCATTAGACGGGATGAGCAGTCACTTCGCTACTATTAGTTCGCTAGCCATCCCCTGGCTTCTCTTGCACGCACATGGGAAAGTGGAGAATGTGACGACTTGTAAAAGTAGAGAGTGGCACCCCAACTGCATTTCATATGAATCCACAAAATATAAATTGTAGTCACAGTCACAGGCCACGATCACAATGAGAAGGATGATTGTAATGGTGATGTGTGCACAGCCCTCTGCCCTCTTATTTATTGCGAAAATAATAACGCGTATTCTCATGTGCATGAAGCAGGTTCTGTTGTGAAGCTACCACTTCTTGTATCAAAGTATTCCAAACAGAGGACAATCTTCACACTGAACCCGACCAAGCAATAAATATAATAAGGAAAGCCCAAAGCCCATCCTCAATTCGACTCCCTGATTATTACAACGCTCGAGTGTCATGCATTTATATTCATACCTTTTCTGAATGGATAAACTTATGAATTCATAATCCTTCTTTTCTACTTACCCCCTTTCCTTCCGTTTCTCTTCCCTTTTATTCAAGGAGAAAACTGGTGAAGCACGTTATAAAGCTATCACTCTTTTCCACAAGGACCAAAAGAGAAATGAATTATGCACGGTTGTTTTGAGCTGGGTTTGTCTTGCGTTTGAATGTTTTTGTTATTGTCAGGATTCTTCCTCTTATTACAAGAACACCACGAGGGTTTCCTCCAGCTAGCTTATAATATTCATAGTTTTATTACTTGAGATAGACAGGCGGCCACAAGTAAAAAAGAGCATGTCGCACAAACTTCTGTTCTCTGTTTAGTTAGATTCAAATCCATTCTTTCATCAGTCATTGTGAAATGGTCTGGCGTACTGTGTAATGCGTGCTGTAGTCGGAAATAAATACAGATTTTCGCGTCATTTTCTCTGATTTTTGACATGACACCTGCCATATTTTACACGTTTTCTCGTTTAAATTCGTCCAGATTGGATAGGAGTTAGCTTTTCCTTTTAAGGATGGACTAGTACAAAAAATCTGATGTAAGCAGCGGTGGCGGCGATGCTTCTCCATCCAACGTGTTTTACTTTACACGTCGCACTTTCCAGAGACAATCCCTTCAAAAATGTAAAGAGAGAGACAGCAGAATTCCTTTTCTCTTGGGATATACAATATGAAAATTCTTTTTACATTCTTTTTATAACTTGTCTACCGCATGCACGTTTTTCATTGAAAAAATATAATATTATGCGTAGACTGAAGTAGCGAAATCTGAAAACAAAGGGATTCAAATATAATCCAGTCTAGTCAGACACTGAGTAAAATGTCCCAAATGTACTGTCTTTGATGTACANAGTAAAATGTCCCAAATGTACTGTCTTTGATGTACAATATTTCCATTGTACGTTACTAGCGAAAGCTTAAAATGGAGCCGCTTTTATTTAACTCAAGTCACAAAAATCGTGTTGTGTGTTCCGAGGCATGGTGCATGGTTCTACTCTACTATTACTATGTGTAACAAGAAATCGCCCACGTACGCAACAGGGAATAGAATAGACTCGGTGTGCCTTTTCAAAGTAACAGCGTCTACTTTCTTTGCATCATTTTTTTCAAACATGAACAAAGCAATATGAAATAAACGCAAATTTGCTGGATGGAGGAAAGCAAGGTTTTTCATACTGTAAATGGAAAAATGATCCAGTCACGAATCACATCCAGGTTTTCGCCATTTTAGTCCCTTGGATTCTGCCATTCACACAAATAGAGGTGTGTTGTGTTCGGTTTAGGGTGGCTTATGTTTGGGTAAGAATTGTTTTACTTGTTACTTTACCGAAAAGGTAGATTTCGAAGTGGTGTACGTAAATTGAAAGTACCTCTAAACATTATTCATGAATCATGATACACAAGCTGATCATTTTCGGAAGTTAATATTAATTTCACAATGCAGCTTGCTAACCGTCATTAATTCCTTTGAATCTATAAGTATATTATTATATTTTTGCTTTCGGGTCTTCTTGTTTAGGAAGTTGCTCTTCTTATAGGTTAATGTTGGCGACGGTCGTTATTATAGGATTGCTTAGATAACACAGCGTTCTCAATCTTGTAGATTACATTTTACTTCCCTTGCTTGAGTTGAGTTTGAGTTGTATCTTCAGAACATGAATTTTACTAGGTTGTTGCTGCACGACATGAGTCGAGCACGGTCTACCTCTGTGATTATTCGGTAGACTGACCTTTATGTCATTTTACCCCCACTGGGAATTAAATGCCACATGTACCAATGCACTATGCGCACACACTTCTTTTCAATTTTATTTCAAGCGACACACGCTGTCATAATCATCGCCAGACCAGAGGAATGAAATGAAACTGAACAAGAATAGTCGAAATGGTATTTTATGATTCTCTTTCGCAAAATATTTTACGATCCATAAAAATTCGCTACTTTAATACGTTTCCTGGCAGACAGATCGCCTTTTATTGTCGTATGCAATCTCTCCCTGCACAAACAACTTCCAGACTTTCCTTCTCATCCTTTCATTTAGTTGAATATTTTCCTTCCCCGCCCCAACACTCCCGAATAAACCCGTTTCGACGGTTATTAAATACTGCCATTTTCAGAGATGTGTTGTAATGAAAAGATTCAACAACTGACGGTTGTTGTTGCTAAACCTGGAGAAGCTTCAAATGAAATGACATTCAATTATTTTCAGCTTAGGAGTAATGGCGAGGCACACAGTTTTATTAACAAAGTGTCGGTATTCCGGGCAAGGCACTCACTGAGCAGATTTCATCTATTCAAGGAATCTACTCTTGGAAGTTGATAAATCCTTTTTTCACCAGAAACGACTGCCTCAATCCACTTACTAATTACAGTTAATATGTACATTTTCTCGGATCTCTCCACTTCTTTTGAATTTTACCAAATAAAACTATTTATTTAGTGAACCCCAAGTGGGATGACTAACATTCTGAAATCAACCTTTGAGCAAGGAAAATATAAATTGATAGACTGACCTTTCCCAGAGGAGAGTCCGCCGCACGTCCCAACTTTCGGGAAAGCGTTGGTGGTATCGGTACGCTCCATTTTCTTAAAGCAGATGCAAAGTCGGACCTTGAACCGTTCAAGTTAGACTTGTTAGCAGGTGAGCTGTTTTCCAGGGACTGAGACGTCACTACGCCAGGTGTTACGGCTGCGGTCGGAGAAGAACTAGAAATTGAATTGCTGTTTGTAGTACTCATTCTTATTCCAAACTGTGAATGATGAAGGTTCTGTTGCGAGAAAGAGCTCAACGATGAAGCCAAAGATCTGAAAAAGATTTAACAGAGAAATAATTTAGCAATCATGTTTGAAAAATGCTTGACGGGATGCTTCAAATTGAAGTAACGTTGTGTATGTTACGAAAGTTTTGTAGAAATGCCCAACACTTCGGTTAATCTATTCAAACATGAGTGTGAAGGGTTAGGGGCTATTTAAACAAGTTCTAAACTTCTTTAAATGTAGAGTTTTCAACATTTCTTAAGAGGTCACTTGAGATTGCTTTCAAAAACGTTCATTCGTTTTGTTGATCGCATGCAGAAAGCAGGGTACGGAACTTGCTTGTTGCATCATCTTTGTCAGTAAAAGAAACATGTTACTGGTGGAAAGTTTTGATAGCATGTGCTCACTTGAATCTATCATCATATCAGTCCTTATTACTCCTTGGAGACTTCTTTAGCCTCCTCCTCAATTTTTGAAACCATGTCTGGAGTCAAACAACAAGTAAGGGTGTTTTTGTAAAAATTCGGCTACCACAACGTCAATAATGGGTTAACCCATGGTACAAAGGTTTATTGAGTAATCCTATCTTTAGTATCTTTTCGTAGCACTTTTCATGTAAGGAATTTCTCCACTTGCTTTGAATTTTCAGTGCAACAGCAACAACTGCAGAGAAGGTAATGAAAGAAAGTCTGTAGTTTTATCAACGAAAGTCTGGCAAACTCAAGAATTAAGATGAAAAAAGTGAGTTGATGATGGACAGAATATAAACAGAGAAATTGAAGACATAAAAGCAAAGATATCAACTGACACTCTTAACAACAATGCAATGCATTTTGTTACTTTCGTCCTCTTATTTCAGTGCACAGTTTCATGCTTCCTTTAGCTCAAACACAGTTGTGGTTAGCACTAGCAGACATGAATTTGTCAGGCTAAAGGATGTTAGGGTAAATGTCAGCTTCAATCTTCTTATTTTGCCAAGTAAAGCATGTTCTTTAACGTCTCTTTTCAACAGACAAATGCAACTGTGCTGGTGTCATCTCTTCACGAGAGAAATGTATCATTTGAAACAGAGCAAAAGTTAAGAGCCCATTCTCGAGCAAGCACATTTTACGACAGTATTTATACTAACTTGTAATAAAGCTACACAAACACATGTTTAAAAGTTACATGAGATCTGCCCTTGTCTTATATAAAAAACCTAAAGCCGTGATTTTAAAAGAGTATCATAAAATTTACAATTTACTCAACAAAACATTTATGACTCAATACTGTGTACTATTTTTTTACTGAATTTGTAGACAACGTCGGCGGTTGTGACATTGTGCGAGTTAAGAACAGTTTAACTAATTAGTAAAGGAAGTGTTTAGACCGCTTTTATACTTAATTCACACGCCCATCTTAAAGAAACTATTGCAATACTTATCATAGCGCAGATATTTAATATGAAACTTTGCAATGCGGATTTTCTAATAAAAATGAGATGGGATGCCTGCAATGCAACATTAAAACACTTTTCTAAATAAATAAAACGCTGTTAAGGATTTATAATATGAGCTCAATTGACTTATTATAAAAACCTCTTTTCCCAGAGCCAGTCATTAAACAATCTTTTTTATAGAGGCAGTCAGACATCTCTAAGTATTATAACTTGTGCAAAGGAAGAATTAAATTAGCCGCATCTCCATCCATCTGCAAATGTGGCACATGTAATGTCTGCTAATACTACCTAAAAGATGAAGGAGTAAAATGCAATGAAATGCATTCTTTTATTAGAACGGCTGTCTTTTTTTCAAGCTGCCGTTCTACAGTTTCGTAATAAATGTAAGCGATGTCGACGTCTCATTTATAACTTTAATTCGTGCTCACTGTCAGTCGTATGCCGCACTTAAGTGCAAATCTTGACTTGACATTTGCATTGATTGCTATACAATGAAGCGTTAGGCGGAGGAGAAGAAGTAGAAGCGAAAGGTGAAAAGTATACTCAATTACAATAATACAGATGCATGAATGAATCCGGAACTTATCACATTTCAAATCGTCACTCTACTCGGATGAATTTTTCTTCTGCTCAGTTCCGTTTTCTGTATGCGTGTGTAACACTCCATCTTCTCTGACACGTCTTGCACTTCCGACAATGAAAGGAAAAACTGGAATTTTGGCTTTATTCGTGACTTGCCGAGATCCATTCTATACAATTTGCATTGCGTGTTTTCTTTCAACACTTTAATTAGCAGGCGTTCTTACGACGTTATAGTGGCAAAAGAAAGATGACACGATGATTAAATTATTGTTAGATACGCCTTCCGCATTATTCTTTCCCAGATGAAGTGATTAATGACGACTGTCGAGTTCAATCAGTAGTGAAAATGCACGGCAAAGTCAAGTATGAAATGCTTAAAAATAAAAATAAAGTTTAGTAAGTCGAAAGTGATAGAAAAACATGGGGAAACTGCGGAAGATATACGCTTAGTACTAGCAAAATCATGCCAGAAATCCCTTCGGTGGAATCCCTCCTGAATTATAACGTCCATCCATGACCAAGAACGCTCAGTCCAGACGTATAATTCTTACTACCAAATGTGCACTAGACTGTAACTCTCAAACTGTAATCTCTACTGGACTGTCTGAGGAAGAAAGTTTGTAGTGACTGACTGTTGTATTTCATTGTCATGTGATTTGATAAAAATAAAACGCATGGAACTTTTAGGAAAATCATACGCAATGGATCTGTAAGATACAATGAAATATTTATTCTGAAGTGGAATTGCTTCCGCGGTAAGGCATCAAAAGGATATTTGAAGGATTCAAAATCTTATGATGATTTAAAGCCGATGAAAACAGAGATATCGACGTATCTACGTATGTACCATTACCATTGCATCACTGCACATTACAGAAGAATCAAATCAGAAGAAAACTCCAATACCCCACAGTTATTTCATTTCAACATCCTGGATGTTGATCCCGGTTTATATCAAAACAATGCCTTTCTCCAAAACAGACTCTATCAAATCAAAATGGAAGCCATTGTGTTCTTGTATCATTCGTGATTTGCAGTCAAAATAATGTCATGTAAAATGTGGATGCAGTTAGCAATGAGATTTTGATTCCCATGCAATCCATACAAGACAAAAATTACGGGAAACCTTTGACTATAAAACTGAAAAAGATTTTTCAAAAATGTGCACCAGTATCGTTTTCAGAGTTTCCAAAAATATCAAAAAGGATGATGGAATGCATACAAATTTTTGGTACAGCAGATTTACCTCCCTATTCTGTGAACTTACCGTAATCTGAAAATCTCAACAAGCACATCCCGCAGAAATCACGTTTTCCATTGCATCTGCTTTACTGTCCCAATGTGTTTCAAATGCACTAGGAAAATGTACATTTTCTCCTTGTTGTTTTTATAAAACCGCGAAATGCGGGAGCATTGTAATGTAATGTGTGTGATTTGAATAATAAACATTTATTGAAATACATTCTTTTCCCTGTACATCTTTCTTAAATTATACCTAAGCTCAGCTCTTCAAGTTCATATACGTTATTCAACTTCAACTTCAATACACATTTGCCACAGTAATAACTTTAGTGCTCCGATTTCATTTTGGATTGACATTTAATCCCATAGTCCACATATCCGCCACTGTACGGGTTTCATTGTTTGCAAGATAAGATTTCATCAAAAGTGAGTTGACTGTTTTCACATTAAGCAGAATCAAGAATCGTGTACCAACAATCGATTAAAAAGCATTCCTTTCACTCACAATTTTTTGTGATCTTAGTTGTGAAGTTGAAAATGAATGAAAATATAATTGAAGATATGGCAAGAATCCTATGAATCCTTTAATATTTATATGCAATGTCTTAACTCAGCTTAATGGTTGTTTTAGTAGCTGCAAAAATGCGGAAAACGCTAAAGGGAGGTTAGGTGGGTAAATCTGACGAAGTAAATAATACCTCCAGAATGTGAGAATTCTTTTTCCTTCGTATGGCTTTGTTATGCTTTATTATTCAAAGCTTCTATGTTGTCGCCTATATCGTACACAAAAGGGGGAGACGGAAAACTTTACAAAATACAAAAGAAAATAATTTGAGAAAAGAAATCTTAACTGAGAGTGCTTTTGTGAAATATGTGGCGTATCACGAGTAGGAGTGGAGCACTCCACATTTTGACTACTCCATTGGAGTGATAATGGGTTAAGATTACGTTTGTTCTTTGCGTGTGCTTTAAAAGTATGAAATATATTTTTTGCCTGTCGTGATGTCGGATCGTGATCATCAACACCAAGCACAAGAAAAACAGTAAGCACCCATTCAGTCAGTTTGGAGGGGACGGTAATGTTTTGAAAGCTCCTTCTCTACAGAAAAAACAACACACACCTCACCTCATCCATCGTCAATGTCGTCGTGTGCTCTTCATGACTTACAAAATTCGTTATGGCATACTTACTGATATTTTAAACAATTTCAGTTGAAGAAAGTCATTGAATGAATGACTCGTGAAGGGAGGAGATGCGGAGGAGAAATCCGTCGCGTGGGGTATGGGATATAATTTAATCCGTTGAAAGTGTAATATTCGGTTTCTGCAAGTAACAACAAAGTATAACTCTGCTCTATTAAGTTAGTTGCATACTTACACATAATGCACACTCACGTATTTAATGTACGCATTTGATAAAAAGCAGAGTCACAATTTCAGTCATACCCCAAGTGAAAATCAAATCGTTTCACTCATTCTTTCTTTCCCGTTTTACTAAATGTGAGAAACCCTTTTTTATTTTACGACGCTTCAACACATAAATATCTCCTTTTAACCATTTCTCCTGTTATTACCGTATCAAGCTTTCGTCGACATTAGTTCTATTGCGAAGGTAGAAGCTTCCTCGAGAATTGTAAAGAGGGTAAAATGTTGTGTCAGATTTAAATATTCATTTTTCTAACAAGCCGAGGCATTTTCTATATTCACTTAAAGTTTAAATAGCAAACGAATTAAAATTGAAAAATGTCGGGAATCAAATATGGTAATAACCGTGATTTCTCAAATTCCTTCAATGCACCAGATTGGAACTTGGAAATGTAAATGATACAAAAAAGACGTTACAAGAGAAGGGGTGAAGAAAGAGCAGATGCACCGCAAAGGCAGTGTTAATTCGCAGTATCACGTACGATATATTGTACAACAGAGAGAGCGTACCAGTTTTAATAGGCGATTTATCAACGACAAAATGTAAAGAGTGAGCTTAGATTTTAATAGATTTGAAATCTTTTTGTTTCGGTATAAAACAATATTTGATTCAATTTACTCTTTACTTTAGTCGAAAATGGAAGCCAATTCCTGGCATAATTTAGGACAAAGTTCATAACGGAATAAATGTCCAAGATCAAATATGTGTCATCTTTTTTTAGAACCAATGAGTAATTTCTTTCCTGGACTTTTATGATGATTCATTAATGTACATGTAAAACCCTATAAATATTACATTTTTACCCGAAACTGTTCCTTTCTGCTTAGAAACATTTACTACTGGAATGTGCCACCAATAAACAATGTTGACTCTTCACTATCTAATTTGGGTACCAATTTCCACGAGACCATGCCAGTGAATCATTTCGTTTTCGTGTGAAGAAAAACAGTCAGAGAAAACTTTGCAAAGTATTGAGATCATGTTCTATTAAATTGCTGTTCGGGCTCTCATCTTTATTTTCTAGTTTTTACATCAATTGTTTTTCCTGTACCTAACCCCTTTGTGTTACCATTTTTCTAGTTCTGGTTGTAGGTTACAGGCTCTCTACTGCCAATAGGATAGCGTATTATACTATTTATTAATATCAAAAAGAATAAATTTATTAATTAAATTGTAACTTTTGGTTGTGTTAATCATTTGAAGATTTTCTTTACAAAATTAAGTGTGCTTTGGGTCCCTTGCACCAGATTCAACAATGTATGTCTGTTCGTATATTATGGCATGTTCCTGAAGGTTTACTTTTCGTATGTGTTGTGTGATAGAATAATGAGTTTTTTCTTGTTGCTTCCATTTCCTATCATGATATTTTTTATTCGTTTCCATTTCTGTTAAGTTTCTGTGTGCGTAACACGAGTTCCTAGTGCCTGCCTCTGGTGCTCTTTTTGCTTGTCTCTCTGCTAGAAACGGAGAACGATGTGAGTAATCTCGGTTTCATGAGGCGACAAGCTGCTGCTGCAACTTCCTTGTTGTTGGCAGCTACAACATGAGTCGTGAAAGATACGTATGACTTTCCGTTTCGCTTTTCAGATTCAATTCATTCATTCATCCCCACTTTTTCCATTTGTGTCTTACCACCATTCTTTTTTCTGTGTATTTTCCAGTTTCGCATTTCCTTTCTAAATACATCTTCTATTATACCTCATACACAAGCCAGACATGAAAGAATAACCAGATGAATGTGGAGAAAACATCAAAATCCCATTTATGAAATTGGCTATAAGGCATTTTTATCTACGGTACACGACACAAACCTTAATGTGCAATCTCCGCCACAGTGCACATACAACATAACATTTGGGAACGAAAAGTAAGAAACTCGCTTCTAGCCTAACAACAAACTTTTTCTAAAGATTCTTTAGTCACAAGAAAATATAATGAAAAAGACAAAAAGAAGTGGAACTCGATGAAGTAGAAGTAATGTAAACTGACAACTAACTTCACACGCGTAGCCGAAGGCTACAAACGTCTTTGTGCTTACGCATTAACAATTCCTAACTATTCTCTGCCTTATGAATGAATGTCTTTTTTTTCTAGAATGTCGAACTGTTTATGCCACGTCAATTATTTAGTACTACTTTTGATTAACTTAAACAATCTCAGTAAATTTAGCGCAGTCAGAATACAGTACGTTTTATTTATAGTCACACAGGAGAAATTCAGCATGAATCTGGTTTGTTTTGCAAATTGTTAGAATATGCTTCCGTGTACCACATGAAAACAAAATACCAAAACGCAAATGGGCGCAAAAATATTGCTTATCTTCGTTAAAACATTACTTATTTTGAAATGCGTGGTTGGATAGTGTACTCGACGACAAGGAACAGAATGTGTACTCAAAACAATATCTTGGAGAAAAG
Source organism: Cyphoderus albinus (assembly GCA_021029165.1). Lineage (NCBI taxonomy): Eukaryota > Metazoa > Arthropoda > Collembola > Entomobryomorpha > Paronellidae > Cyphoderus > Cyphoderus albinus. Next base: position 21,865 of record VYYJ01000691.1, on the reverse strand, counting down.
TCAAGTTGCCTGTCTTATCTCCATCTTGTACACCATAACAAAGCTTACTTTCACAAAGAAAGGCCTTGCTCTGTTTAAAATCACTTATTATAAAACGTGAAATACATTCTGTGTTATTAGGGTCAACTGCTGGATTGTGTTTTATGTAAGTCTACCGCATAGTATGAGCCATTTAATTTAATTTTTCTCTTTAAAACCCTGCGTGCCTTTGCCATTTTTTGCGCTCCATGCGGAATGCGCCCTGTCACCTAAAGTAGCAAACAGGCTTTGTTTGAATTTCCTGTGATACTTGCCCTCAGATCACGTCATTCATCACATGAAGACTTAAAGCTTTATGAGAGTGGAACAACTATATCCGGAACAAAGTTCAGTTGCTTTTCACATTGCCAAATAAAAGAACTAATATCAACGATATCCTGGCAAAAATGGTGCTGTGAACAAAAGGCAATTCTCAAAAATGGTAGGCATTTCCTCGAGCAAAAAAGTGGACAGAACAGACCATTGACCATCCTGCTGTTTCTTTGGCTGTGCGACAACAAAGAGAAGAAGAAAAGTGCTTGGTCAATGTTGTTTACTGGTATTAAACATGTCCGCTTAGTACACTAGAATAAAAACACTGAACAGAGAGAACTGAACGTAATTACATTTTTGTGAAGAAAAAGGAAAAATATTGCTACGATTATTATCATTACTATACTATTGTGTGACCACGTTGGCATAAAATTTGGTATCTCGCAAAATGCTTTCCCTTTGAATTTCGAGTGACTACAATTTTGGTTAACATATTTTCTTAACGGTTTAAATAAACCGTTTGTAGTGGCCTATAATCGTTGCGCAATTATTTTGCGACGTGGTGCCATTATCTCATTCTGAGGTCTAAAGTCTTCACATAATAATACGATTTTGGTTGCGATTTCCTGGCTCTTCTTCCGTTTGTTTCGAGCTTTGTTGCATTTCGTGTTCCAGGCTAAGCAGAATAATTAAATGAGCTACCCAATTCACTTCTGGACTTTGGTCGTTCGCTTCGACATCTTCCAGCAAAATTACTTTTAATTCGGAACGATTCTAACATTTCTCCTTAGCAAGAAAACGGAAGAGTTGGAACTATCTTCATTTGGATTGTGAGAATTCAAACATCCCTTAATCTACGGAACAATTCAGTCTGGGTAAAAAGAATCGTTTAAAAAAGGGACACGACACAAACAAGAGGAATGAGTCAGTTGTCAGATAAAATTGCGGGGTTCCATTCTTGCACAGAGAAAAATATGCAGAACTCGCTCCGAAAACGGGAAATACGGAGCATTAAACATATTTTTGTGTCTGTTCATAAAAACTCGACGTGAATTTTTATTCTTATAACAATGATAATAGTATTGCGGTAAGTATAAAGTTGAAATTATGCGGTGCAATGAGTTGTAAATGGCGATGATGAGATGACTCACGAAACGTACTCTACGTACTCCGCATACCTCGGTGTATCCACACAGGAAGGGTTTGAATGGCAAACTGGTGTACGAGAGAATTTTATTCCATTTTGTGGGTTTCTGGACTACAAAGACTTATGTTTCAAAAGTTTAACTTGATACCTAGCACCAGTACCACCGTGGAGTTCGTAAAAGGAACTCTTGAGTACAACATAAATGGCGTGCAGCAATTCTTTACGATCCATCGTAAACTTTTACACTATAAGTTTTAAAGTCGTAAATTGAATTGTAGAAACGACTTGCTTAAACTTTTACAGTATAAGAAGTTAAAACTTCATTGCTTATTAAAAAATTCCTCGGAGTGGAAACAGCCGTGTAATCTTTTGAAGTGACAATACTATATATTTTTTTGCCAATTACTGTAATGCCTCCTACCATTTCAACTTCATCAATGTTTACTTGTCATTCCTTAGATTTTAATGTGTCTTTTTCCAATCACGCTGCAAAATAAATAAACGTGGGCACAATAAACATTTATTCTTGTTGTTACCAAAACATTTACACTGTACTTATGTACCTAATGTAGACTTGTGCAGTTAATAATACCTAGTAGTTGCTTTGAGAGTAATAAACCATAGGTGGAATATAGTTAAACCCATGTAAATAAAACAGCCAAGAATTACAAATAATTACGCTTTGCTCCCGATTTTCTCCTTAGTTCACAACAGTTTTAATTTTTCATGTGTAATTTGGCGAAAGTAAACCCAGTCAAGAGACAAATTCAACTTTTGCCCCGGATATTATAAATATGTACAGTAGTGAGTAAGTGACTTCAAAGAGTAAACTGTTGTAGTATCTAGGAAATAGAGAAAGAGAGGAAGTACAACTACCGGTTAGAAACTTCTGGCACTTAGTCAAAGGTGTTTTGAACTTTGCTGGAACAATTAATCTTGCATATTTTATAGCATTCATGCTGACTAAATAACTGCCGGTTTGAAATTTGTTAGCTTCCTAAAACTCCGAAATATTTCCTTTTGCAGTAAATAATTGTGATGAAATCATCTTAACGATACCACGAACAATAAACTCTAAATACTAAGTCAAGCATCCAGTCTTCCTCCTAGAATCCCTCATTGTCCCTATTTAATTTCAAGACAAAGCATCAGCAGATGTCTTCGTTCCTTCTCCATCTGGGAGCCTTTCTGAGTTTTAGACAGAAAATTTCAAGCTCGTACTCCATTCAATTATTACTCTAGCCAGACTAGACTACTAATTGTGAGACTAGAGAAATTGCTACCAGTTACACTCCTGAGCAGTGGCAGTGAGCAGTAGTAATTTACATTTAGTGCATCTGCTACTCTTAGACAACAAGGCGTTCTTTATTCCTGTTTGCTCATTGAAGAAAAGAACCTCGAATAAGTCCGTTTAACAAGTGAGTGAACATGATACATGACGCATCTTGTTTAGCATGCTAACTTATGAATTTTATGAAAATGTCTTGACTAACTGAACATCGGGATGCGGGTGCTTACAGAAAACAGAGATTGAGCAAAAGAAGACTGTTTGTGGAGAGAGTGAGCATTCCTGAAGTACAATAATATATGACTGCATTCTGCATCTGGCGAGAGCCTTTCACTTATTGCACGTGAATCTAAGCGGCTTTTGTTTCTCTCTTGTCTCAGTTTCTTTCCTAATAGGATGATGATGACAAAGACAAAAGGTCACAGAAGATCCTTCGTCTTCTTCTTTCCCACTCCACCTCTCATGTCGTCTTGTAGCTTCGGAGGCAAATCTCTTCTTTGTAAAGCGAAGAATAAAATCATGATAACTAGAGAAGAACTCGGCTGATGTTGGTTAAGCGTGCGGATTACAACTTGTCTGCACTTTCTTTTCTCACACGCGCATTTAACACGTACAAGAGACAAGGGAACGAAATGCAAAAGCTTTTAAGGTTTACTTGGATTCGGTAGCTTCAGTACTTTTTCACTTTCAGATAGGCTGTCCGGCTTCTATTTTCAAGTGAAATGTCAGTGAAAGAAACATTTTCCCTTTGCTCATTTTAGACGACCTTCTTGCTGCAGAGTCATGGAAAACTGCAGCTGGGGTAAACCAGAGCGAAAGACCTAACAGAATTACCAATAGTGCAAGTATTATTATTATTATTAAGGCTTCATTAAGCTAAGTTAAGTTGTCCGGTTTAATCTCATCATGATAAATTTCCAGCCCAAATAGCCTTATTTATCTTAAAAGAAAAAGGTTTTTGGGTTTTCGCTTGCATCTACTCTAAAACTGCAGTAACGCACTCCAAACGGCACCGTGGCAGTGAGAAGGATCCCAATTAAATTAATCCACCCGTAAAAGCTCATACCACCCTGCTGTGTGTGCATTATGGACGCATTATACAATGCGTACTATGTATCAACCTAAGATATAAAACAGAGAACGTTTTTCCCAAGAAGAAATAGCAGTGCAGGCGAAGCCGGAGCAGAAGTTACAGAAGCCAACTGAATTTGAAAAGATGTTCACAGAGATAGAAACATTGCGTCGGAACATAAATGCCATTAATGCATTTTTCCACAACTGCAGATGATACTCAGTTGGTGATGATCAGAATGATGATATGGAGAAAAACGTGTTTAATAATAGTTTTCCTTGGAGAGCTTTGGAGTTCTCTACAGCCCTTTTTGCTATAAGAAATCATCCTAATGATGATAATGAAATGAAAACATTTTTGCTTTCAGCGTGTGCGTTAGCACTGTTAGCTTATTAGTCAGAGACACCCCTCATGTTGGCACGATTAAACTGAGCAGGGTTCCCACAATCATATTCTCAGAAAAAATCTTGAACTCCAACGCATCTGCAAAGATGAACCTGCATCAAGGTTCCAAGTAAAAAATAATACCCAACTACCTCAAAATAATATTTTAATGGCTCGGTTCAGTGTATCTTAATAACAACTTTGTTTTACTTTAAGGATGAGTTACAAAAGCAGATTTAAAAGTGCATTGTAGTTTATACGCAATGACTTATTAGATTACGTAGAAGCATTTCCCCTTTTTGGATTTCTGATTCGTCTGGGGTGACCGTGCCCGCTCAATTCTTACACATGCACTTTCCTTTTGTGGTGCTGACTTCACCCTTCTTGAATGAATGGGACAATTCAACTTGCCAACATTTCAAAGATGCATAGGATTTGAGATATCAGAACGCATTTGCCTTTTCAGTCTAAATCCCACTTCAGCACATTTCATCCTTAACCGGTGAATTACAGATAATGTTATGTTTAACAGTAAGATTTCCACACTACAATAAGATTTCAAACCACAAAAATTCAATGTTGCCACAAACAGCTTTGGAATTGGATTTTGGAATCTACAAACCAATAGTACTTTACTTGCGCCAATGACTGAGAGTAAGAATAAATAATGCTATTCATCTTTTTTTAATACATTTGTGTTATTGTTTGTAACTTTCTTTGATTTCTCTTGCTTGTATAGTGACAGCGATGTGGCAAGTCCTAGTTAGAAACTGGTTTTAAAAATTCAGATGAAACAATTTATTTTATGCGTCCCTTTTCTTTTATACTGATTTGAGAGAAAACACAGCCACCCATATTCCATACCCTCCGCCTTTATTTTCAATTATCAATCATTTCAAAATGCAATCCACCAAATCAACAGACCAATTTTTCAGTTGCAATTTTCATTTAAAAATGTGTCTTAATCTGATGGATGGGAGCTCCGCCTTTTCCATGTACCGCTTTGTTATTAGAGGAGCAGTAAGTGGAAACTTGATACTGTTGACAAATAAATATTAATTTTTAAAAAGATTACCTTTACAGGAAAACCCTCCGCGGTTACCGATCAGCTTCAATTGCCGGAAGATTAAACTTTAGTTGGTCTCGAATGTAAATTACATTATTTAGCATAAGCAAGTCACACTTAACATTAAAATCAACGATTTTGTACACTAACTTGGATTTTTCTAAAATAGATAGTTTACTTATAGTTCACACCAACAGTAATGTCGTGGACACGTTATCATTCTTCAAAACGGTAACAGCCTAGTAAGTTGCGTGGTATGTTAATGATTTCTTTGATAATTGTGACGCAAAATTAATTGATTAAAATTAACAAGCGACAATTCCACCACAGGTGTTTTGTCAATTTAACAAATTCCAATACGACACACTTTAGAAACACTTACGTTTGTAACCATTTTAAGTTATTGTGTAAAGAAAACTAAGAAATTCTCCGGTTCCCCAGAATCAGCTTTCAGTTCAAATGTACACCTTTCACATAGCCAATCTCAAGATGCCCAAACCAAGAAATAGAAATGGAGCTGGTTCCGTGAATGCATATTCTCTTCTCCCTCCCTGTGTCAAACAGAGACTGCCGATGGTTTGTTGTGGAGCGTTCAGTTTTCTTCGTACCATGTTCCTGGGCATGGCTTATACATAAGTAAACTACGCATTTTTCTATATGCCTTGGAGCGTCTCTGTTATAGAAGTGACAAAGATGAGGTAAAAGAGGATTGTCTCAGTGACATTGCAACGCACAACGCACTAAATCATACGTATTGTATTGTATTACATATGTTCGTATAAAGCATGCAACTTAAAAATGCGTTTAATTATTTTGTTTGTGAACAAATGGAACTATAAAATGACCTTGCTTGCATCACATGAACTTTATATCCTGCAGCATGTCATCCAATATTTTCAGCAATTTTATAATTCATAAAACATACAAACATATTGCATATTGCACTGTGTCTACTGCTTAGATTTACTTACATCTCGTTAAATGATTTAAAGCTAGAAACTAGAATATACTTGTGTGAGTGAAATAAATGTATTATACTAAAAAGTCATCAAACATTCTTTCACATCTCGGAATAAGGAGTTGCATACAAATGAACAAATGAGTAGTTTTGTAGTGTTGAAGCAAGTAGAACCACACACAAGGGCCTGCACGTTTGCGAACATTTCATCCCAAAACCATTCATTCTGATGTATGCTTCAAAGTCATTAGTCGAAAGTGTAGTATTTGGGTTTACTCTACCATCATAATACTCACAATTCCAAAGATTCTGTATTCCCCGTAATTTTGTATGTAAAGGAAGGAAGCAATAGTACGTCTAAAATTAATTCTGTATAGCTTTCACTTCTCGGTTGAAAGTTTAAAGAAAGGAAATAAAAACCACGCCAGCTTGTCTTAAGATTTGTAAGGGAAAGGTTCAAACACTTCTAAACCGCAACCTGTAACTTGGCAAGACAAACCTCTGGAATTCCCACATTCGCATCATACGCCACATCTTTTAATTTATTTTATCCTAGCGTACCTATTAAATAATTTAGCTGCCTACGCTATATTTATTAAGAAAGGAATACTGGGTTTGTCAAATCTACACTTTACCGATTAGCCTGATAAATCTTAATATTAACACAGTACATTAAATGACATGGTTCAGTGGAAATTACAGCGTCTTCTTCTATCATCGTATTGTACTTAATACCCAAACTCATCCATTGAAACTCTTTCGTCATTTGATGAACATTTTTATTAAATAGTGTATCGTAGAGGAGCAAAAGCAAGGTAAAATGGTCCACAGGTATGTGCATTTTATTTGTTTTAAAGCTAGCATAAAACTAAACCTGTCACATTTCCTACATCTCGTTTCATGCATGCATGCTTGCACGGAAACCAAGACAGTTTCAAATTACCTGATGAAAATCAGGCGCGTGTATCCGTATCGTGTGAGTGTCGCTTCCATAATCTTGGTAAAGAGTCCGGGCGGAACAAAAAAAGAGACGTTCGTTGCTCACACAGTATCAGTTTCTTTAACTCGCGCAAATGTTCACGGAGAATATGTCATGTAAAATATTTCAAAATAATTCATTACTTTCTTCCTGGCTCACTAGGGAAAACAAGAGGATTTTTCATGGAGAAAGTTTCCGTTGTGCAAATTTTTCCTCCTATTTTTTAGTTTTATCTTCAAATGAATCTTATCCTGTTTTATCTTCTATTTACTTGCCGTACCAAATACATACAAAATAGGATGTGAAATGTAAAAAACATGTGGGTACAAAAGTGTGTTCATGTATACGGTGGTAATTCATTTCTTGTGTACGATTCAGATGTTTTCATTTACATCTGCATTAAATTTATAATGCTCACCTAAATATTTTCCAGGCTATCCGCTACTCCACTAACAAAACTCACGTGCAGGAATTTTTAAGAGCTAGAGGAAAAGTTTCCAGTGGTAAATACTCCACTGAATTCCTCAGCATGAAGCAGGAACTGGGAAGCTCAAAAAGAGTGTAGCGCTAACTGGCACTTTGTTGGTGAGCAATTTTAGTTTATTTATTTAAGTCATATTTAAAGTTTTAGTTTTCAGCTGCCCTTGTGTTTTTGGCAAGCGAAACTTAAGAGGAGAAAACTATTAAGTAGAGTTGGTATACACCGTAAAGTTATTATACGCTCGTATCATTTTAGTGAAAGTGTGTAATAGCTTATTTCAAGAGAGATTACATTTTTTACATTTATAATATTCCCGAGCTTTTCCTGTCGCTTTGCCTTCATGTTCCGTTTAGTCAACTTGGCACAGTCGTGCATGTTTTCATGTGATCACTACAGAATCTGCTGAAATATTGCGTACCTACGTCTGCGTATCCAGATACCTACGGACCAACCAATCTAGAAATAAAAGCAAAAATCCAACATGCAAATGTAAGCGAGTACAGTAAAACCGGAGGTTTGATGTTGATAGGTTGGACCACCACCAACGAAGCATGTAAAAAGCTTTAACGGATGGAGACCCAACTTTTCCTTATGCTCTTCGCGGAAAGTAGGAAAATTGTTTTCATTAAATCTATGAATTTTTATGAGAAGGCTCAAGTTCCTTATTTTCTTTCGGCCTTGCCTGCTATATTTCTATAAAGTTCACTGCTATCACGCTGGGACCAACCAAATACAACTGCTGACTGCTTTTACGTCCAGCTACGCTTAGTTCCTCACTGCAAAAGTATTCCCGAAAGTATGGCTGTATAAGTTGTGTGGTAGTGTTTTCGTGTCGTTGTTTTGCAAAATTATTACATTGCATTGGGTAACATTATTATTTATGAAGAAACGTAACGAAGTGCGTGAGATATTTCTCTTGTAAGTGTTTCAGCATAAAGAAAGTAGCAAAATAATGTAGATAATATTCACAGCACCTCCATTTCCTTTATTTAATTTAGTAGTCAGCAAAAATGGTTAACTGGCACCAAAAATTTATCATTTTCAACATTATGCTTTACGAAATTTGAACTTTATGTTAAATCCCATAATAAAGTCCACGAATTGTAAAATTAGCACGTAAACATTATTCGCGTAATTTCAGCAGTATGCTCTAAGTTATACACAAAAGAAGTATTAGTCGATTCGGAACAATCTGCTTGAATTTTAGAGTGCTTGAGAAATCACGTTATTTTGTCCCTGCTTTTGAATTGAACAATTCAAGACAGGGCGGCCTTAACGGCTTGAAAATTTCATTTTTCATCTTTGTTACCTATTCAAATCAAAAACAGGAAAAAGTGTTACCTGAATGGAGTTGACTTGAAATTCAATATAACATCTTTGTGAAAGACATATACATATGCTTAGAAAATCGAGGGCATTTTTTTAAATTCACGATCCTCAACTCAAGGAAAATAGATGACAAAGAAGAAATGGTAGACATCCTTTAGAACTGTGTACAATGAATTGCAAGAGAAAGAATAACTTTGTATAATACGACGTCTTAAAACTTGCATTATTCACCGGAACCGACACAACACAGGCTGTCCACGTCATTCACAAAAAGTAATAGTAGTTGTCGAAAACCCTAGAATGATGTAAAATAAAAAATATGTCGGTCCCTCTTTCTTCGAAGAAAAGAGTTGAATGCATTCTGCATATAAAGCAGTCATCATTCCAGTTGGCTGCTTCATCATTCTAACACTGAATGGAATGAAACGCTGCCTTCACATTTTAAAAAATATTACGATTTTCCATTTCGTTTACCCAGACTGAAAATATGGTTAGTATGTTACTCTCCGTGAAGTCATTGGTAAAAAGATTGATGCTAAATAACACCGATGAATGAGTGACGGGTTTGGTAATAAATTAAAAGCGTAAAAGGAAACTCTGTAACAAGAAAAACGTGAATTTCAGGAACACAACTTAAAATGAATTTAAAATGTACAGTCCAGACTTTTCACTGTTTTCACCTTTAAATAGAAAAACCCTGTTGTTATACACTTGGAGTTTTAACATGTTTGGATCTACTACAATACTTACTTGCTTCATAAAACTGAGTCATTTTGTTTACTTGCTACTGGGGCACTACTATCGGATGCACAGACGAAAAAGTACAAGACCATGATGAACACCACTACAAAAAGCAAGGGGAAAGTCTACAAAAAGTTGTGAAAGGTATTTTGGAGAATATCCTTGCAGGAAGAACGAGCGGAAGTCCAATTGAAGATCCTGAGAAAACATGAATACTTCCTAGAAATACGTGATGCTTAAGGTCAAGGAAAGTCCTCTTTGTTCAACGTGTTGCCTTTCCTCTTTTTGTCGGCTAGAAAGAAAATCATCGAAAATGAAGTTCAAAGTCAACTTTTTTTCTTTTAGCCTTCTTACTTTGTTAGTATTAGTTTTTTAGAAAGTATGCATTTCCTCAATTTACTTTCGGCTTCACATGCAATTCTACGCAGACGAACAGGAACGAGTAACAATGTCCTTCTTGACTGAGAAAACGAGAATGGTACTTTCCAAGGTCGCACAAAATACATCTTCAGCGGCAAAGAATGAGCACCATTTGCCTCAGGAGAAAGTTACATAACTGCATCATGAACAAAACTCTCCCCTGCATCTTCCCCCAAAAAAAACTTTCACTTATCATGCTCGACCCGTTCAGTTGCTGTTCTTCAGTCTGTACTTCTTTTCTCCGACTTAAGGAAAGTTGATAGAAAAGTGTAAGCGGAGTTACATTCCAATGCTACCGCAGATATTTCCTTTCCATATCTTGGAAACACATCCCTTATTCTTTCCAATCCACGGGTGATGCCGGTTGATTTTCTTCAAGAAATGAGAAAGAAAAAACTTCAGCTTTCTTGGAACCGTCTTGTCATACCAAGTAGCTGTTCGAGTAAACTCAAAGAAAATTCATCAAAGCTGGCGATGCGTTTCTGGAGAGATAGATAGATAGATGCACCACCAGCCAAGCAACTCCATTTAGATTCGTTAAAATGATGCATGCAGTTCACTATCGAAAGGAAAATTTGTCTTGTGCTTTTTCCTTCATGAAAATACAGTCGCCAGGCATCGAAGCACACAAGACGAAAACATCAGTACGATATAATACATAAGATATTGAAGATGATGAAGGACAAAGAGAAGACGTGAAGACGTGAGAAGCAAAAAATACATCATGTCTTGAAAATTGCACTCGCTGCAAGAATAAATACGGATGTGCATCTTACAGTGGCTAGAAGGAGAAAGTGCAGCTATTTTATAGGTTGATGCAACAAGAATTTACCAGTCACTCGTGACTCTTATTTCTACATAAGTGTACTAGTACAAAATTACTTGCTTACCCGGCATCAATAAAGACAGAGCAAACGTCCTCGTCGTTATGTTGCGTACATATTATGATGCAAAGAGACAATCCATAAATCTATGGCACATAATGCAAGCATGGATAATGTTATAAAACAAAAAGAAAAAATATAAAACATATTGCCTAGTGTTTTTGATGAAAAATGGAAAAAGTGCGTAGACGGGTGACTTGGTAGATGCCTCACGAATTCTAAAAGTAAAAAAGGCGAACTGCGTTATGAAAAACGAGAATCAAGAGGATTTGCTATCGTTTCAATGCTGCATTTTTTGATTGTCACCATTGCTGGTATCCCTAAAACCATAACAATTCCAATCACGTTGTTGGTGGGAGGTAATAAGATAGGATAACCCTTCGTTTTGGTCGCGTACTCAAAGCTTCAGTCAAAAGTGCCACCCTGAACGAAGCATTAGGAGCACAGCCGTTGGCAAAGTGTTCCTAGACTTTACTTAGGTTGTGTTAGTGCTGCAAACGTAGACAAACGTTTTTAGATCATGAAGAAGATTCAACTGTCGTTACACGGGTATTACAATATTGGATCGACTAATAAAAGATCGTGGTGTATGATAATAGCGTTTACCTGATAACATCAAATCTATGCTTCAAAATTGTTCTAGCAAAAATGGATTGTACGGTCGAACAAAAGATGAAGGGAAAATCTTCCTTTCAAACTATAAGGTCTTGAATTTTGCTCCTTCGAATAAAACTGGTAGCAGACACCGCATTCCTGGGCTCCTTGTCGACACTCAAATCGATCATTTCGTTTTGGCAGGACAAGAGCCTGAAGAAAGATTACAAGAGACTCTTCATCATCATCATTTTCCAAAGTTTGATGTAATAATGAGTATAATATTCGTCGAGAAAGTTGTTTAATAAAGAAGGAGCATGCAACCTTAGATTGGAAGTGGCAAAAACAACACTAAATCAACTCTTTCTTTTTGGTCAGGTTTCTGCTTGCAGCTTTCTTCCTGGAAGCATTGTCACACATTACTATTTCTTTGTTCATTGTATCTGGGGAAGAAGTATTTCCAACCAAGGACCAATAATGATTTCCAAGAAAGAATAGACCATGCTGCAAAACTTATCGTTGTGTCCTCGACTCCTTCTTACTACATAGTTTTCCCTCCTTGTGCAGTAATAAGACGCGGCACAAGCCCGTAATGAATTATGTTCCCAAGAGTGTTTTACAGATATTACAAATTGAGAGCGAAAAGAAGTTACTGGAAATATGTAATTTTTCTACACAACTTCCAGTAGGATTTTACCATATCTTCGGTTCACATATTCTCGCTTATTATCATTGAACCAGGGAAAACTACCTCACACGCACTAAGGCCATTATTGTTTACCTACACATCATCAATTCAGCTTTCCTCAAGAAAAGGATTTATGACGAACAAGAAGAAGGAACAAGTTTGTTATGGGTGTACAAGTAAACAAGGATGAGATTCGTTTTTACAAGCTCATATCAAGCTTGTCGATAATGATTATCATCACCACACAAGGCAGCACACCACACCAACCTAAGGGATGGCATGTTTCTATACTTCTTTGATACTGTTAAAAAGGAGGATGGGAGCGGTGCGGTGCGACGATGGTATTATTACTGCAGTGGCGATGATGAAGATAATCAGAGCTATATGACCATCATAATCATCCGTCTCATTTGCAGTAATTTTCTTCATAGTCTATACTCACTTTATAACAGCTGCATCTAATGCACTTCCCACTTACCTCACAAACATTGTTACAAAAAATGCAATTCTTTTACACAACACTGCCATTTACTCTCCGTTCGACAAGTGAAGAAAGGGGAACTCCTCCGGTTTTTGGCTTTCTCTTCATTTCCCGTAGTTTTCTTCCCCCTTTTTCATTTACGGTTTATTAGCAGTAGTATTATTATGGAGGACGATAATAATATGTGCATGTACTCTAATAATGTTATTACCAGAAAGCGTGTGTATTTAAGAACATGGTCGTTGATTAGTTATGATATGGGACAAATCTCTTGTGGACACTTGCCACAAGACGATATTTCTGGAGTAGTAGATGCATTGAACACAGCCAAGAAGTAGGGACTGAGGAGTCAAGTTATTTCTGTCGTTGAATACAACTTTCCCCCAACTGCAAAAAATATGATCGTTAGCAAGAGTTAGTTGGTGTGAGCAAGAAAATGTTTATAAAGGCCAATTCTGTGAGTAATCAGTATTTATCTTCACAACATGCACAAAGGTTGTTTCATCATGTTTTGTCAGTTTGTCAATGACTCCTTACGCGTGTGAATGAAGACATGATGATGTTGAATACTTTCTCTCATGATATTCTACAATGTTAAGTGTGTTCCTTTTCAATTTAGTTGGTATTGCGTTTGATAAAAGTACTGCAGCAGCGTATGAAACAAACATTATTTTTAGAAACGGATATTTTGTTGCAACCAATTTCCTTTTGTATAATATAAAAAGCTTTAAACTATAAACTGAAGTAGGTAATACTTAATTATGACTTGCGGACATGATTGGTCCAATTTTGAAATATGTGTAGGACGGTCATATGTAACAGTTTTTCATGTTGTATAATTTCCTGATAAGTATATAAAAGTAGAAAATATAAAATGGAGACAAAAATTACAAAACTTACGAAATTACAGCTTCTAACATAAACTAGACCTAAGCTAAACTAAGAATTTTGAGTAATCTATCTTTACACTCACATGGAAGAAAATGGTATGGAGTTGTGTAAAGTCTCTGTGTAGTTTTCTTAAACGCAGTCGTAGAAAATGTTCTAAAACTATTGCAGGAAAGCTGAAATAGGATTTGTATCACACCAATAATCAACTGTCGATGTTACATTTTAGCTTTAATTTATATGTAATACTACAAAAAGAAAGTTACAACCACAGACTTCTAATTTCCGGATGGTTTTGCAATTGTTTCACACTTCAAAACCTTCAAGCAGAAAAATGAAATCACAGGGACGCGATTTCCTGCAAAAAATAATTTAGCCAAAGGTTTAGTACCGTTATAGTTTTATTGACTTGCCCTTTCTCCCAACGTCCCCTTATGTTTTTATGATTTGTACACAGAACTGTTGTCTTGTGATCTTTTTGACTTTCCAGAGGTTGCCGTTAGTGCATAGGGACATTTCCTTTTAGTCTCTCTCTCAACTTCTCCCTTATGCTACGCTTGAGACGAGAAGTCACAATTTTAACTAACTGCCAGTTTTCAAAGTTTTTCCCTAGATAATTATGTTGGTGATATTGGCCTAACGCCAAAAAATGTTCGTATCATCAAAAACCAGCGTACATACTGAAGGAGCGTGATAGATTCTGCTTCTGCTTCCCTAACGTTTTTCCTCTAAACTGGTGAAGCGCATCCACCTTTTCAATTTGACGTCTTCATTTTAGCTGAGTGTGCCTAGAAACATTTACTGATGTCGACGTGCCTTCAGCCAACGGATGTTGGGGAAGAGACGAAAGGGAAACGGTGTTAGTTTGCGAATCTCGAAAAGGAACAGAAAACAGGAACTGAACTGGAGAAAGTTTTGTATTAATGTAATTAGGGTGGTTCTTACAGTTAAAATCAATTAAAGCCTGGAGTTTGAAAATCTAAAGCAAAGTACATTGCCATTAAGTGTTTTATCAAATATAAGATTAAACCTATCATTTACCATTTTGCTAAATGCAGAATTGATAAACAACTTTCAAAAATTGCTCTAACCACCAATGGTTAATCGCTTCGTGTCAAATCTGCTTCTCCGTCAAGTTTAATTTTTTCTGGTTTTAAGCATGTGGAGTCACTTTTTAAATACAGCCGGAAAACTTTCAATCTTATTTCATTATCATATTGCATGACACAATTCATTAGGATAATCATGAAAAAATAATCGCATGTCAAATCTGGTTGATCCGGCTCCAAAGAAAAACCGCGGATTTAATGATAGATTCAGTATATTAGGACAGTTCCAAAACGAATATTAAGTATAAGTCCATTCGTATTATGGTTTTACAATTATTACCATGCAAGCCTTAATATTTTAGAGACATTTGAGGGTGTACAGTCAGTAAATTTTCTACGTCTAAACCCTTTAAAACTGCGTGGACCACCCTAAAAATTAAAACCGGGTAATGTTTATATTTTTGTTTTCTACAAATGCCTTGACGTTGACATGTCCTGATATGAATAATAAACATACAAGAACTGTCAAACCTTGCATGTACGCCTTCATGGACGTTACAACTGGCGTTGTGTGTGGTGATGAAAAATTGGAAGAAAACACGCTCGTTTGAAATTCCTATTGTTTCACAATGTCCTCCCTTACCACTTTAAAAATTGCCATCCTCATCCTGTCTCGATACATTTTTAGAAAAACTTGTACTCTATCTTTTAACTTGAAACATAAAACGCTACGGTATTCTTACCAGAAGTTGTAAAATTGTAAGCTGCCTGGCAGACTATTCCGGAAGAATATAAAATGTATCTCACTCAGAGTATCCCCTGGATCTCAGGAAAAGGGGGAGATAAGAAACCGCTTTTTCGGACTTTTCTCCTCAACTCTGAACCATTTTTATGCATGTTGGAATGCGGTTATTTTGCTGCACTCACCCAATCATTAATACTGCATTCAGACACATTTTCCTATACGGATAATGAAACTGCTGCAACGCAGGAAGGGCAACTGCATCGCACGCACAAATGCACAATGAAATGCACCATGCAACAGAAGACAATGCTTTCGCTAGCATACAATTCATTAGAGTACGACAAAAATAAAAACACTTATTTTTATGACAAGAGTACACGCAAATACCACCGACCCGTTTCACGCATACCACACAAGACGACAAAGGACGTCGATGGAAAAACACCCATTACTTTTGCATACTTTGAAAATGGATGTAATCGATGGACCGACCTGAAGCTTAGTAGTAAATATGTATAACGCGTGAAGAAGAAAATCAAGCAATTGTTTGTATTATTTTCACGTTTTAGGTATGAAACAAGCCATAAAACTGTCCTCCGATTGAAGTGATTGTTGGATCAGTCATTTAGAAATAGCTAGAATTATCAAATCTCTCCTTATAGCCTAATAAAGTACACATTTCTGATCGTGAGTTCTGCCCTTCCACATTCATTTTTATTCTGATACTTTCGAACACATCTTGCGTTTTTATCATATACACGTCAAAGACTAAACGAACAAGTATTACTGGCCCGAGTTTTATTCAAAATCAAATACTCAGCATCACAATATATTTGATTTAGTTAATTATTGCACCAAATTTTCGGACTATGTATGAAAATGTTATTATCAATAATGGACTAGTTTCCATTAACCGTTCTGGATAGAATTTACAATTTTCTCGCTGCTTTCGAATTCCCTTTACCTTTCCTTTTATTCAAGTGTTCTTAGTCTCAACAAACCTTTTGTTTTAGTTTTTCTTCAAATAGAATTGTTAATTTTCAAGTTTCAAGATTCATTTTTCTCGTAGCAATCACATTCGAACAAACGATTGACTTTCACTTGTTTTGACGTTGCAAAAGTTGTAGCAAGATTGGAGAGTGTTTCAAGGTAAACTACTTGTTTTAAAGGTAAACTGAGTGCAACATGTGCATTAGCAGCACTCACTCGGATTTGAAAAGTTTTTAAGTAAGCAATTACGATGCAATATCGATTTCTGTCTTTATATTATTGTTATGCTTGGTCGTTTAGCCACGCACAAAGCTTGATCATCGTTCTGCTCGTAAAAAGGAAACCTTCATAAAACCACATATTTTCCTTAAGCTTCCTTCTCTTACAAACTTTTCTAGTTATCTCACTTATTTAGGTAGGACTCGGGACTTTGGGCACACGCACGTCAGTACGCAAGGGTGAACCGAGTGCGCCTTTCTCATTTTTCACAGTGTTATTGCTGTTCCATTCGCCAGAAAATTAGAAGCTGAAACTACTGTTTCATAGAACCATGATGAAGTCAAAAAGAAACCTGACTTGACTGCATTTTTTATTTTTGCACTAAGAACAGGAACGTTCGCAACTGTAACACCCAAGTTCGGGTAATACATGGTAAAAGATTAATCAGCTCTTGTAGCTGGCATGTAGTGAAACACTACTGTTATCCCTCTCACACCATTAAAATTGGCTCCAGAAGAAAAACCAGAGAAAAAAGATATCTCTCCGGTACCAAGGATTGACATTAGAAGAGGATGAGACGTAGAATTATAATGACTAAAAGATGACAGCGTCGCGCGTGCTGGTATCATGCCTCTAATTTGAGAAGAATCATCCCCTTTCTGCAGCATCGAAAATGTAAGTGCTAAAATAAAATGGTGCATTGTTGTATTCCATTCCTGTTTTCTCTTTTCCCAGACGGAATGAAATATATTGTATATGACATTCAGTAGAAAAAAGAGCTAGGAATTAAAGCGAACAGCGCGGCGGAGTGGTTATGGGAGAGATACGGGAATGGAGTGGAAGAACGACTTATCAGAAATTCGGTTCACATACCTGGTTTTGCTGACTAGCGCCGTCTTGCTAGCAAGAAGTTCATCGACTACCAGAGTGGGAGCGAAGATTAGACGGTGCTGATGATGATGGATCCTGGTTCTGTCTCCAGACGCAAAAACATAAGGCGTCGATATTCTTTCATTAAAACACGATGTGTTCTCCATCTAAAATTGCACACCGTATTCAATTAATTATGACTCCTTTCTCACAAGCTAAAGCGCAGTTTATACAACTGTCTTGTTGCAACAGAGTTGGCTTGTTAAATTGTAATCATTATGTTAATTCTAATTTCTGATTAACTAGCAGACAAAAATTGGTAATAAATTGTTAATATTTTAGTACATTTGCATGCTGGTAAATGGTATTCAAAATCAATTAAGAAACTAAATAAATAAGTACACACAAAATTGTCTAACTTTACATAGATAGTTCACCTACGTACTTTATGTATTTTTTCCAACATTTCTTGAGAAAATTCAATTACTTTGTTATTTTGTCGAGTTCATAAAATCCTACCCCTCTCAAATTCCTACATCTGAAAACCTAATAAAAGTAAACTAACTTTCACTTTTTTCAACTGTTTAACACTGCAAAAAGATAAACCGAGACACATAAAATAGCTCACTAGCCAAATTCTCTTTATAATCATTATTCTTTCAGTTTAGTGAACCTGGACACAAGTGGTCTTTATACTTTATTGTTATATCTATTATTATTCTCTGTAAGACGGCTCTGGCCGAAGTAATAATCGTTTCTCTGAATAGAATAGCCTTTTACCAGATTTATTATAACAAGTCAGCCACATGAATCACCTTGCACCATACCGCTACCCTCGACAGACTGAGTAAAAAAAGATTCCATTTATTTAAAGCTGGACTGTGGAACTGCTCTTTAATGTTTCCTCTGAAAAACTAGGTTCTTTCTTACTCTGAGACTGCCGTTTCAGCTTCTTATAAGAACTGAACCAAACAGAGACCTATGACTGTTAGGTTTCACGTTGTAGAGTCAATCAAGAAGACAATGAAAAGAGCAGGAAGATAATAACAGTAAAAATAATAAAATTAATCCAGCTGCTTCCAGTCTCCTTAAATCTATTTGACACAGACGTGTGCAATTTAGGACACGGGGATGATACTTGCAACGAAAATAGTATACTTTTGTGACGATATTAAATAAGTTAGCAGACAAGAAAAACGAGTTTTATATTTATTTTTATGAGAATCGTTTAAAATATAAATACATCACAGAAATTGGAAGCAGTATTCAAAATCAGTACAGTACACAATTTTGTTAAAACTTTCTTCATTCGGGACGATTTTTGATATAGATTTGATTCGGGTTTGATATACATAGAATAGCAATTTAGTAATTTAGCATTAGCATTTATGTAATAAAAGATTTAAAATAATGTAACTTACCGGAAATATTCTGGGTTTAATACAATTGCGCACATTGTCTTCCAAGAATCGAGTAGCCAACTCCGCCATGGAGAATCCTGGAGTTGGAATTACATTCTGGTTTTGATATTGTAATTTACTCGTTCGGACAATCACACTATTTTGGACACATTTTCGTGGAGAAATTTGTTCATAAATACTGCTCAAGGAATTTGTTTCCGTATCACTCTTTAGATTTGAGTCAGTGCCATTCAGAAGGCATTCTTCATCTTGTTCCTTTAGACTTTTTAAACGAGAAGTTGTTTGTTGTGGATATTGAGGATATCCGTTTTGAAAGTGAGCCTTGCGAGGCGGTGGGAGTGGTGGAAGTGGCCTATTTTGTACTGATATTGGCATTGCCAGTGACGGCTTTTGTGCAATTGTTGGATATGGCATATTTGATTTGCTTCGGAGGAAGCGTTTATCCTCAATTACAGAGTAATGTGAATGAGACATTGTTTTCTCTATTTCCGATTTGAAATATTTATACTCCCACTCACAGCATAGGTGAACTGCAGAGGATCCACAGAATGAATTAGTTATCGTGGCATTGACTTTTCCTACATTATTTGATCATCGCCACAATGCACTATTTAGAAGGATATTTATATTATCAAATTTACCCTACTAGGTCACTTTTTAAATATGCTTATGCGCATTCACAAAATGTAACATACTTTTCATTTACTTTCACACCACAATCTAACTACATATTTATAAAATATACACTACAAAACTATTATTGATAGTAAATACAATTACTACACTAAAACACAACGACGAAATGAAGATTTACAAAATTTTTGTGAGGATTTCAAAATAGTTATGTGTTCCGTATCAAGCGATGTCTGAGTTTGTACTAATGCAGTTGATTTGAGAAAGTATTGGAAGAAGAACTCCAAAAGGCTTTTCCAGAATGTCCAACGCATCACTTAAATGATTAGGGGATGATAACATTTGGTTACTTGTTACTGTATTATTGGTTGGTTATTATATTGTCACCATACGCTCATCTCCCACTTTTGATAACGGGCATCCCCTTTGCAGTTGTCGAAGACGAATGCTACTAATTCTCCTAGCAAAAGTCATTTTATTGCTGAAAACGACGAGGATGACGCATACAAAACTAAGTCGTACGATTCGTTGATTTAAATGAGAAAGTTATCCTTCCTATGAGAGATCGAATAGAAAATATAATCACGTTGTGAATTCCTCGGTAATTTTATTCTAGTAAAACACCAAAACCATTCGAGATTGTTATGTACTTGCTCATAGTATATTCCGCTTTGTTGCAAGTTATTGTTGGGGTAAAGTTGACGGAATAATGATTGTGAATGAAAAATTGGCGTGGTTAATGAGTTTTAAGGCAATGACATATCTGCGACGTAGGCTCGACCACGCCAGCAAAAGCTGCATTTTATGAGTTTTTCATATCTCCAAACATTGTGCTTTTGAGATTCAGGAATTACATGAAATACGCAATGAAACGTAACCAAAGTAGGTTGGTGTGCTACGCGACGAAGTCAAATGAAATGAGTTTCATTCTCCAGTGGGACAACGAAAGGGATGGAAAGGATTTTACGGCCTAGCTTACTCATACTCATTTCACTTTCATTCCGTCTTTTTACAACTTTTTGTCCCTTTTCATAGGGAAATTATTTCTTACCCTTACGTTACCCTTCTTTACGTTACAGAATGGCGCTTCCTACCCTGACTCCCTTATTAATCGGTCGCCGACTTCATCCACACGAGATCTATTACAGTTGTATTTTATACGGTCCCTTTCACTCTTCGATTAAATATCAGTAGAGGCAGTATCAAAATCCGATCTTCAAAAGAAGGTCTCCAGAACTAGGTTTTACGTTTCGTGTACAATTTTAATGCTGTCGTGTCAATCATCAATAGCAAAACATACAAGATGCTGCTCGAGTCTCCCGAACAAGCCTGCTGTTGGGTTCATTTGATCAACTTGATGAGTTGGAATGATGAAATTATTCATTCAACTCGTCATGATCTGGGTTATAAAACCGCTTTGATAAAATTAATGGTTGATGTGAGTCAACTGACAAACGATAGGAAGGGATGCAGAGGAAGAGTGGGCAATTTTTCTTGTCATTAAAAAACTTTACGCTGGTACCGCACTTCCAATGTCCTTTTTCTGTGTTGCATTTGCACTTTGTAAAGTGTATATTTAGTTCAAGATGTACTTTCAATTCAACGCAATGAATTGTACCTTAACTGAAAGTTCTTATCCTAAGTTGGCACGATACAGAGGCCACTTCATAGACACCACGGCACAACCAACACAAAGTTTGGGCATTTATTAATGTACACACACTCACTTCTTAAATTGAGTTAAGGTTATTTATAGTTTATTTTTTATTTTGTTTTGAAATACTAGTCACATTTCCTATGCTCCCCCCTCGTCATTAAAGTTGAGTACAATGCAAGTTTATGGAGATTCTGATTCTGTCCGCTAAGTTATGTATAATAGAAAATACTGAATAAAATCTTAATTCCTGCGCAGGCCAATTTCTGTGTTTACCATTGAAATATTTTGACTTTTAGACACAAGTCACAAAAGCCTAAGGCAATGAATTAGCGACAGAGAAAACTTGTCTGCGGTATTATGACGAATAGAGTGCACAGCCAGCAGAACAAGCCCTATCAGGAGAAAGGAACTCATCAATTTTATGGACCACGCATGGAAATGTCAATTGAGACTTGCCTCACACTTTAAAGTTTCTCCCCTGCTGGTAATCTTGTTTATACAGTAATAAGTAATTCCTGCTGGAAACATATAAAGCCAATTATGGATTAAAATTGTTGAAAACCAATGCAGTGACCCTGTCTAATTTTTTT
>VYYJ01000690.1:0-47387 GCA_021029165.1 Cyphoderus albinus | reverse complement strand
GACAAGATGACTCATGAGTGAAGCTCACGTGTGACTTGTTTCTGGAATTGCACAAACAAACAAAATGTAACCAAAAGTGGGTAATGAAGTGGTAGGGGAAACGATGGTTTCTCTATCGATATTTTTCCGCTCACATACATTTCCCATGAATATTTGATCAAGCGGCATTATGCATCTATTTATAAATGCAAGAGGAGAAAGTGACTTACTCATTCTTCCCTTTTACTTGATCTCCTGATCAAGGCGAAAGTGAATTTTAGTCAGCTTACTTTTATGTATGAAGTGAATGAACCTATTTTATTTTATAAAGAAAAATATGTGATTCATGTAGTTAAGTGAACTGTCAGAGTAGTCAAGAGAAAGGGCAAGACGCTGCTGCTGCATAAATAAATAAACTTCGCGAATGAATGCTCTCATTTCGTTGTGCTTGCACCGACTTTTTTCTTGGAGAGGAAAAGGGATTTTCAAATGTTCTTTCAAGCCGTCTGACAGTGACGAGAGAAAAGAAGGGAGCAGGAAGCAAACTGACAAAATGTTACACTTGCTATTTTCACTTGCTTTCACTTGCTAAAAAAGGAAAAAAGAGAGTGAAAGTTTTTTGTTCGTTTTGTGAGTGTTCGCTTTAATTCCACATTCACAGCAACATCCAGCGAAAATCCAGAATCTTCATCACAACAACACAGAAAGGGAGGGTGAAAGTAGAGAAAGCAGCAACAAGATGAATGAATGCCTCCGCAACGCAATGAACTAACGAGTGCAGAGAAGAAGAGGAAGAAGCGAGACGATACAGGAGATAGCGATATCTTGTGTCTCCTCAAGTGTGAAAATGTCTTCTAACAAAAAACAACGTGCGGCGGAGACTAAACAGTTAATCAGACTCACACTGAACTGAACGAGAGCCAGAAACAGGCTGAAACTATCTCGACTGCTGAATCCAATATAAATTAGGAAGGAATAATATTACACAATGCAATACAATGCGATCATTCATAATGTAGGTAGTGTGAAGAAAGAAAATCGAAAGTTTTGCAACAGCAGTCAGCAGCGGTAACAGACCCTGCATGAAATGAAAATGAAGTGAATGAAGAGACGACAGAAAAGACGTGATATTTGCGCATCGATGCCTTTCCCTCTTCATTCGCAAAAATCTTATATCGGTCAGCTTGCTTTTTTCTGTTTTTTTCTACTTTTTTTTCTCTTAAGCAAAAGTTGGATTTGAACCCGCTAGATTGAAATGGAAAGAAAGAGACGATTGCCAAGATCATAACAGTGGTGCAAGAGGAAGTGAAAATAGAAAGTGAAAGTAAAAAGGCACAAATCCTTCTTGAGGAAGAGGAAAAGACGGGGGCGAATGTATTAAGAATATGCCAATTCCAGTGCCACCAGGCTTGTCACATATTCACTTTAAAAATTTCAATTCCCACTAAAAGCAGATCAAAGTTGTCGCAAAAATCTTATATCGGTCAGCTTGCTTTTTTTCTGTTTTTTTCTTCTTTTTCTTTTCTTAAGCAAAAGTTGGATTTGAACCCGCTAGATTGAAATGGAAAGAAAGAGACGATTGCCAAGATCATAACAGTGGTGCAAAAGGAAGTGAAAATAGAAAGTGAAAGTAAAAAGGCACAAATCCTTCTTCAGGAAGAGAAAAAGAGGGGGGCGAATGTATTAAGAATATGCCAATTCCAGTGCCACCAGGCTTGTCACATATTCACTTTAAAAATTTCAATTCCCACTAAAAGCAGATCAAAGTTGAGCTAGTTGGAGGACGAAGGCAAGGCATGGCTCCACATTTATTTTCATCTATTTCGTATGGAATATTGAATTTGGGTAAATGGAAAATGCTACATTCTCTTCCCAGAAATATCATCTTTTGTGTGTGTTTGTATCAATTTTGAATGAGTGTTCAAAGTGTTCTTTTTCAGATGAAGTCAACGTCGACCCTGAAGCGACAACCGACACAATTGGAACAAATGTTTGGCATTGGCATCAAATGGAAAGTTAAGGAAATGAAAATAAGAAATGGAAATAAATGTGGAAAGGAGAGGGTGGAGAAGAAGTGAAAGAGAAATGAAAATAGTTCTGTTGTTGTTGTTCTTGATTTCTATGTTCTGTCTATGGGGCCTGATGTTGAAAAGGGAAATTCGAAAAGACAATTATTTAGATAAGGTCATTCTTTATTGCTTCCCCACGCATTATTATGACTATTCTATGCTAATGCCCTTCATTTGCTTTCCCTACTTAACTTTAACAAATCAGAGTTATTGTTATAATATAAAATATTATACAATAAAAATGTCCCATTGATGCTTTTTGCTCAATTCCAAACAATGTGTATATTACCACGGCTTTGGTTTGGTCTGTGGTCTCTGAAAACCACAACTCAAAAACAAACTTATATTACGCTTCACTTTCAACATCAACAATTTACTACTCGATTATCTGTAAAAATGAGAAAAATGAAAAACAAAAAAGTAATGTACCTCTTTTAAATTAGTGCGGTTCATTTCCCCCTCATCCTTATCACCGTTATCATCATTTCAGAAGAGAAAGTAAAGTTACGTTATGGGTGTCCAGTCACGAAACAAAAAAATGGAGTAAATAAATAAGGTCCAGGATATAATTTAATTTTTCCATTCAATTTTCTCGCCTTGGATTTCATCATGGATAACAAGTGCCAGGAGCGATTAATGTTAATGTGATAGCGTTGTAAATGGGTGTGTAATCAAGAAAATAGGGAGAGTTAAAGTGTAGTAAAAATAAAATGACGGCTGCTGCCAAAACGCACAGCGAAGTTGAGTTGGAGTGAAAGTAGGGAAAGTATAATAAAATAGTGTAATAGAAATGGAAAATGAAATGGAGATGGTGCCTTGTCTATTTTGCTTTGCTCATTGCTGGCTGGAAGAAAATTTTCATCTGTTGAAGCACTTATCTATACGAATAAAGAAAACCTATGGAATGGTATATCAGTATAAACGTAATGTCATTACTTTTCTCCTCCAGATTTGCCCGAAAGAATATTGTTTCCTTTTTCCGTTTTTCTTGGGAATTTAACATGGCATTTGGCAGAAGAACGAGAAGAAAATGAGGAGAAAAAGGGAGAATTAACATTAGTTTAATAATGTGCACTTCCGCCTGCTCATCGAGTTACTGAGTGAGTTAAGTTACGTTATGTACTTATCTTACTGAGTTAGTTAACCTAACAAAACAAGGCAGGGCATTGGATTCGAGGAAGGCGGATCCATTCATGTCCAACTTCGAACTTGTTCATTTCATAGCTTCGACGATTTTTTAAACGAGAGAAAATTGTACCATTAAAAGATTTTCTATCGGCTTTTGGAAATTTTCCAGCATTGCTGTTCATTTACTCTCTCCTGTCGGCTCCGGGTGAAAAGCGTGAATTCATTGCGCTTTCCTTCAATTTTTGTCTGCTGTGTTTCAACAGAAAGAGGAAAATCCCTTTTAAAGTAAAAAGTCTGCCTCTCTCAAAAATTCACTTTCTTTCGATTTTTGTTTCTTCCTGTCTAGATCACCCACACCAGAATGTCTGCTTGTCTACCGCTTTAAATCGTTGTTCGCAGGCATAACAGCAAGTAACAGAAACATTTTATCCCATTAACTTCATTATGGTTCAGAGAAACTTATCCATTGGAATTTCGTCTCTTGGAAATTCATAGTCAGTTCGTGAACTTCACATCTCTTTACCAGTACAACTACATAACTTTCAGTTTCCTTGCTTTGAATGATTTAAAGATGAGCCATATTTAAGAAATATTGCTACTACATTACATTAAACCAGACTTTCTCCACTTTTCAGAGTTTTTCTTCTTTTTTCTTAAAATAAAAAAAAAATCTCTTAAAACGTAATCCGAAAAAATGTTCCGCTGTCTCCACTCACTTCCACTTTTCTACCTCCACTTCCACCTCCATCCGCTTTGCCTTCCTCTACGTGAAGCTTCGCATAGAACTTTAAAACTTGAACAGATTTGTGGTTTCTTCTAATAATACCGTGTCTGAGTAAACTTTAACTTTCACCAGCGCCAACAAGATCTACTAGGAATAATATACCTAGCTTACCTAAGCATCGTTGGTCACGATTCACTGCGATCGTCATCTCCATTCACATTCCAGCTCCACATCCGGAATCCACAATCCACCTTTTTTCTCTTCTCATGTCAGCTTTCTCTTTTTCACATACCTACCAGAGAAGAAACTAAGCTTGTTAAATGTTGAAGCGTTTTAAGCCAGTTTGTAGTAGAGCACGTAGTTAGATGCACATGTCATTTTTTCTACTTTCTCCTACCACAATCTCAAAGTAAGCTTGTTTTCCAAACAAATTTATTTTCGCTTTTTTAAGCCAGCCAACCTACTAGCAACAAATAGTGCGTGTTTTATTATTGTGACAGGTTGAAAAAATGCGAATGTTTTTTCATTGGAGAGCGACGAATAAACTTCAAGGGAAACAGAAAAAAACCTAAAAGCAAAGGCAAACCAAACGCAGCTTTCTTTCTAAACTCCTCTCTTACTGCCTGGTTTCCGCTGGAATCGGAAGGGAAATCTTGGATTTCATTTCCTGATATATCTATCATTTTTTTCTCTTATTTCCCCATTAACGTCCTTTACCCTCAGCGATTTCATCATGATCATCATCATCCAAATATTTTCTTGTAATCTTTTCCACACACGGAATATTTTAAAGAAAAAACATTTTATATTTTTATATTTCATGTATTTTAGTGGGTAAGAATCATGCCTGTAGTAATATGATTTCCTCTTATCAGAAACTTGCCAGTTGCAGCTGCCTTGTCAATTCCTTATTACTTTTCCTTCTCATAAGTAATATCGATTCCGTTCTTTCTTTTGCCACTGGCACACTCTTTTCTTTTTCTTTGAGAAACTAAAAAGCCCCTTTTTAGTTTTCCTTTCTCTAAAATAACTATGTATGTGTGTACGCAATGAAAGTGATGTGATGTGATCAAAATCATCTTACCCATTTCCCTTCATCACATCAGCGTCAGATGAAGCAACAAAGTAAAAATATTTCATAAGTGAAAACGAAGTACCACAACAGTTTTTACGCATGCATGGAGCAACACGATAAACGTTTTCCAATGAACACATTTCTTGATGAGAACAACAAAACACGTGTCCATATCACGCTTCTTACATAAAGTCCTGCTGCTTACCTTTTTCAATTTTTTTACACAAAATCATAATTTACACGTTTTGTGCATTTTCTGGGAAAATATTACCATACAATAATGGCTCGTAATAAACTATTATAAGCGACAATGTGAGTTCTCTCGTGTATGCATACAATAATAAATCTCATCTAAAGAGAAAATCAGTTATTTAAGGTTGCTTTCTTCCATATTTACCAGTTTACCACTCACTTAAAATCAAAAAAAGTCCCTCAGCACACATAATCATATTTCACACGATACAATGTAATGCATGTATAATTTTCTCATAAAATATTTAAAGGAGCGAGAAGTATAAATAAATTTCCCTAAAATAGTGAAAATAATGCTGCTGCATTGCATGATTGTGTGCATGTGTAAATTGGCTCACGCAATGCAACACAACCTACTCCTATGTAATTGTCCAAGTAGTTTTTACCTAAAAATAAAAATAAATTCCCTGCAGAAGGAAATGGAAGACGATGAAAATCGTGAGATTGCTACTTACGAAACTTCTGGGGTAATGCTTGGTTATCTAAACTGTGGACTTTGGATACAACAAAATAAGTAAACGAGTAGGTTGGTCCGTTGCACATTTCGTTTGGTCTTTTGACTGTGATTAACTTGGAGAAGAAGCGAGAAAAGAAGGAAGTGAAATTCATCCCCCTTTTACTTTGAAATGGCAATAGGTCATCGTTAAGCATTAGGGCTTATGAGATGTTATTATGGTAAATAAGTAGAAAATGTGCTGAAGTGGAGGTGTCTAAGTATGGTGCGGAAAAAGGCAAATAAATGAAATGACAAAGAAGAATCAAAATTGGTGATAAGTGGCAGTGGCAAGATTCACGTGCCTTAATAATTTTTGTTTCTTTTTTATATCAAATCTGCTCTTACTACTAAAAACTAATTCCCCTTAGAATCATAATAATTGGGATAGCGAAAGACGATTAAGATAAAAATTGTTGCAACCTAAACCTAAGCTCTTAAAGTTCCTATTTTTAGACCCACGGACCCTCCGACTTATTACAGTGTGACATAAAAGACTAGACGATACGATGAATAATAGTAACAACAATAGTAATCTCAAATCCGCATGCACACTGCAAACTCAACTCAACTTTACATACTTCCTTTATTATTCATACGGACCCATAACGCAGGATATTGAATGGTAACTAACGACCGCATTTGCAGGCGATGTGATATGATACGATACGATAGAGGAAGGATGGAAATGAAATGGGAAAGATGCAATGTCATCGTTTCACATTCTCAGCGAGAAGAAATGAAGAAGGGAAACAGCTTATTCGTCTGAGGTTCAGCCTAAGTCAGTACAGTATTGGATATCAAAACACATCGCATCTCATAACATAAAATAACATCAAAGTTGATTCAGAGTCACTTAGTTGCTTTACTTTCAAGGATAAACGAACGAGACGGGAAATTTTTATGCTTTTTATGTAATGGTAATGTACTTAGGTTTCTGTGACCGGCCTAATGCCTATGATTGAGACTCTCCGTCTAGACTGGCTGAATGGGTAAAAATAAAGAATGTATGACAAAATGGAAATCTCGACGATGCAATGGTGAGAGTTGAGAGGAGTGGAACCAAATGATGAATTAAGTTATGTAAAGCACTAGGTTGTATAAGCGTTTATTTGGGAGGGGACACTTGTTTACATTATTGTGATAGAAACATTTTCCGTAAAACCATGCTTTTTCAAGACAAGGGTAGTATGAAATGAGTTCGCCTCTGAAATGTATCGTAACGGTTATGCTTTGAACATTTTAGCTGTATGAAATAAAGCTGGTAGTTTGTTTTCATCCATTTTGGTAAATGGTCACGTTGATGTTGATTGTGCGATATTTATGGGATGAGATTCGATAAACAGCTTTAAATACTTGATAAAGCTTATTTATGTTTACTTTAGAAGAAAGGGATAAAAAGGAAAAATTCGCTGTGTAAGAGAAGGGGACGAATGGGACAAGGAACGAGAAACAAGATTTCAGATTTGAAAGCTTTGTCAGAGATTAGAGAAGTGGAGCTGGGAAAAAGAGTCGATGGGTTCCATGTGCAACTAGGCAATGAAATGAATGGACTCTTCACTCAAGTTGTCCCTTTGAAGCTCCTGTAATGGATGATGGGACCGACGCTGTCAATGATACACACGTGCCTCACATTTGATAACTTGGGTTTCAAGTGATCGTTGTGTAAGTACGACATGTCATATTACGTTCGACTCGACTCACTCAGTTTAAAATAGTGCGAGTAAGACCTGTGCCCATTCTTGGTAAGACTGAGTATATCGTTTCGTTCCACTGACTTATTAAAGTGGGCAGAGTAAAAAGAATATTAGCACTTTGAACGCTACCCGGAAAGCTTTAATTGTCTGGTCACGTGCTTTGTGTGACGGCTTGGCGTATTATTGGCTGAAAAATTGACTTTGCCGCGTGACCAACAAACGACTTGGGAGCAAAAGCGAAGTTAATTTGATTTTCGTTAAAAACGAATTCTTATGTATGAAACAAGAGCAAGCAAAATCCAACCCACACTGACCTGCGGAGAGTTTCATTCTATTTTTTCCATTTTCAATTAGAAATTTAAACAACTGAATTAAAGAAGAGCATGCAAAAACAAAATGAACACACCTTTGCTTATTTCCGTTCCAATTTGAACCTCTTAATTCTGGCATACTTTCACATAACAAGTTCAACTTCATTTTCTCCTTATACTCGTCCCTCAATGAAATTTCATTTGTTCCTTGTGCAAACTTTAATTGCTTGATGAAATTTTAAATTCTGGCATTGCATCGATCTACATACAAATGAGAAATTAGAATGGTAATGAAAAAGAAAAAAGTGAGCAGAGTTTCTCTTCCGGTGGTGCTTTCTCCAACGTAGCACTTTCTCTTCTAACCAACTCAAGTGGTGTGTTAAATTTCACAAATTGGGAAATTGTGTCCCAGTCCCAAGGATGACAATGACGTGACTGACGTGACATAACATGTGCAATAGGACAGTTGGATAACTATGTATTCTAACTCAACTCACTTAACTCCACTCATTTCATCCAATTTCATGCCATGATGAATGATGATAAATCCCCTAAATATATATGCGAAATGAATTGATTTGCACATAGTAGCAACCTAACCTAAATAAGTGGCACATTTTTTCTCCTCAAAGGGAAAAAGGATAATCATGATCGTGATCACAGACCTTATTTGCTTTTTTATGAGTAACATCAAATTTTTGCATCAATCCTTCCTTCATCCTGTTCGTCTTTTCCCCATTATTTCCATTACTGAATTTTTTTTTGAGTCAGTCAGTCAAACGACAAGAACTAAAATAGGGAACCAAGCACTAGCGAAGTTTATCATTACTTTCCCTCACTTTCTCTTTTATCCTCCACATTTCACAACATAATACACACTAAACTCACACACAAAGGAAAGGGTGAATGCGACTTACACGACATTATTTAGTTGGTGGTTTGCTTTCACCCTTCGCACATACATATTTTACAATACAACGACAGACTTCTCATAATCAAGCTGTCGTGTCAGAACAGAAAAGTCGCGGCGACTTTTCCTCAGCCTTTAAAAAAAGTAATTGTATGTAGTTAGTTGACACTACAGCTACACGTCTCGGTATTCTGTATTTTATATACACATAAGTACATAAATACATTGCGAGACCCGCCGAACCAACCAACTTCGTTTTATTGCATTACATATTTGCAAGCTGAGCTGAGCTGACTGACACGAAATGCTCGATGCTCGTTCCTGTCTGTCACATCACTTGGAAAAAAGGCAGGTCTGTAATGAAAATAATGATATTCCCTTCCCATGCTGACATGTAAGTATCTAGTATCATCATGAAAAGGCTGAAGCAGAATATAGACTAACAATAAGAAAAAAATATGCAAAAGATGGAATAGAGAAAGAAGAAAGAAAGGAGATGTATCTTTTCACAATGTTCGCTTTCACTCACGTTGCCTTTTTCTTAAAAATGTAAAAATGACAAAAATCATTCCAGGAACACGCTTTTTTTCTTGAAAGAATTTTTGAAAGCGAGTGAAAGTTCTTAGTTCTAGTAGAAAAAATCCTTTATTCTCAGCGGGTACGTCATAGTCATAGTCATCGACGTTTTGTATGTTGTATTACTCGAGCTGTCGTATTTTTTTTTAAAGTGAAGCTTTCCGAATATTGAGGAGGTGTAGCTTCCATTCTCTCCTTTCTTCTCATTTCTTTGATGATCAAACGAAGCACCAGCTGAGCAGACGACTAGAGAGATCATAATCGTCAGAGAGAAAAGAGAACAGAGACACTGCCTCTGCCTCCATTTCAAAATATTATGCATGCGAAAAAGCTGGCAGGATAAAATAAAAAGTGAGACGTATGCAATACAAATGATGATGATGGTGGTGATGGTGTCATATAAAAATATGGATAAGGAAACTAACTAACCTTAATAAGGCTATTATGGCTTTCTCTCTTGGAAAGAATAAGAGAAGACCTTATTGGCTTCCATTACATTACGCTTTATCATCTTTTATTTCTGTGTGAAAGTAGAAAAGAATAGAAGAGTCAAGTTAAGAGTTGAGATGAGCATGATGATGATGCATGTCATTTCGCTTTCTCTTTTTTTTTGCTCTCATTTATTTTTCGTTCCTTTGGATTTCTTAATCCCACGTCATATTTTTTCTCTCTCTGGGAATTTCAATGCATTCTCTGGTGAAAAGAAGGAATGAAAGAAAGAAATGGATTTTTTGAGGTTTGGTGGTGGATAGTGGATGTAGATGTGAATTAAAGGAATAAAAAGAAAAGTTCTTTCTTCAGTTGACTGCTAATAATAAATGCATATGCGCGCCCAATTTACTATTTTCAAGGATANATGTAGATGTGAATTAAAGGAATAAAAAGAAAAGTTCTTTCTTCAGTTGACTGCTAATAATAAATGCATATGCGCGCCCAATTTACTATTTTCAAGGATAGCCCATAATGAGATTATCTATTTACGAGATCAACCATCAAATTCTCAACTCTTTTGTCCCAAATTTCTTTATTCGCCCTTGCTTAGTATTGTAGCAATCATCAGCACCAAACTTGACTTGACTTAAGAGATGGAATGAAACTGCGGAGAAAAGAAAGAAAGAGCTAAGTAATGCGATAGATAGTATAAATGTTTTATTGTTATTCAGATTTTGTGACAAGTCCTGTCTGATTTCATTAAAGTAGGAGAAAGCAGAAACAGCGAGTGGGAGTTAAGTAAAGAAACGGGAAATCTGGAGTAAGAGAGAGAGAGAGAACTGGTAGAAATAAAGGAGACATCCAACCCACTGATTTGTTTGATCTGCATCACAGTTCTTTTTAAGAAGTCACAAAATATCTTAATAAAACGTATGTACATAACCCCTCATTTTAGCTTCCGGTTCTCCATAGTGTAATAATCTCCTTTGCTGTACTGTTTGTGCAACTTTCTCCTTACAATAATAATCCTTTTCCTTTTTACAATATATTTTTCGGAGGTCGTCTGTCGCCAACGAAATTCATTTTCTCATCTCTGAATGGCTCGCTTGTCGTTTCTTTATTGATGTGGATGTGCATCACTTTCTCTATCTCAGCTTCGCTCAGCCCAGCAAGAATGTCACAAAGGGCATATGTGAGTAATCGCAATAAAAAAGTGATGCGATGCCATGTCATAATAACAGTGGAGAGAGAAAAAGCTGCTGGTCTTGCTGATTCTTTTTTATTTTATGTAGGAGGCAGCAAAAGGCAATTGCAGTAAACTAAGTCAAATAAAAAAGAGTTGAGTTGAGTTGAGCGAATGAGCACCGACATCAACATCAACATCATAGATAGAATGAACTGCGTTGTATGAACAATGGTATTGCATTATATTATACTTTTTGTTGTTTGTTGTAATGTAAGTAACATATTCAAGTTAAAGGCTTACAAAGTCACAGAGAAAGATTTAATCTGATTTGGCGCTCCATTCTCTTCCCTTCACTCTACTCTGCCACTCACTCTTCATGTCGACTTTTTTACTTTTGCCTTCTCTCAAAATTCTAAAATAGTCAACAAATGATTCTGGTTTCGGGGCAAAACACCCAAAGTAAAAAACTCTTTAGTTGCTTACTTATTTTATTTTCGTCTTCATCAAAAGGACGACTGAACTGAACTGAATGAGTTAAGCCGAGCTGAACTCAGCGTCGGAGCAGTCAGAAAAAGAACAAAAAGAAGGAAAAAGGCTTTCCCTCAAACAAAAAATTTATTCAATGAACTACTTTTTCTATCACTTTTACTCTGAATTTTGAACTGAAATTAAATTCTATTTTAAAGCCTAAGCCCGGACAAAAGTAAAAATGCTCAACGGGTATTTATTACCATTTCAACTTCAACTTTTACCTAAACGACGCACTTTATTTATTTACACAATTCTATTTTTCTGTGAGCGAAAAAAATGTTCTTTGGAAAAATGCTGTTTCTGATTATAGGTTCGATGATGACGACGATGATGTGGCGGTGTAGAAAAGTTGTAGCTCATTTTTATTTATGCAAGGTGTGTGTACATGTAGCTCGCTGGCAGTTTGTTTGTTTGTTTATTATTACACATGTACATAAATAAGATGAAATGGGATAAGTGCATGCTTAGTCTAAGCCTGGTTTCTCGGATTTTTTAAATTCATTACTTACAGTCACAGTTTCAGAGTTAAGCGGGAGCGAAATGTTTTATACAAGAAATCTTCGGGAGCAAGAACAAGAGAGGTAGTTACAAAAAACACATTTCATCTATTTTTCAGTCATTTACTAGGGCAATTCTAACGGAAGGAATTTCTTGTAAAGTGTGCCATAAATGCTCGACTCACATTCAGAACGGAGTCATGTGTTCACAGAACGTAAGTAAAGTATTTACTCGATGTGGAGGTAATCTTTCGCTTTTCTTTGGGAGGAAGGCTCGAGCAACTCAGCTCAATTTCTGGTTTCTCCTACGGCTGTTTTTCTTTAGGATGTATTTTATTATTGCATTAGTAGTCTAGCCACCGAGTCATAATGTGTTAATACATAATTTCCACTTCCACATTTTGCCACAACTCAAGAAAAAGAGAAAGTAACAACACGAGCCGAGCATATGAAATGGAATTGGTGTACCAGTAGAAAATAGCTTAAGATTTTTTCTTGTGTGCTAGCAAGAGTGTGAATTAAAAATGCTCATGCTGACGTTATGATAGAACGGAACCGGAGAAAGCTATCACGTACATACTGGGTACGTTCAAAATAATTGGGCGTCTTTTCCTCCTCCTCTTCGCTGGTCTCGGTTCATTCAGTTCATTTTTTCCTTTTCATAGGTTTTCTTTTTTTCTTTCGCTGCTTTGCTCACTCACAACACACCACGTCGTAAAAATGTATGGGATAATAACAAGTGGAACACCGATTGAGCCAATATAATATTATAAAACGGCTGGATGTTAGATTACGATTACGATAGAACAGCTGGTTGGCGAAAATAAATGGTGAAAGTACACACATTCCTCCATAAATACTTTCCCTGCAACCTTGCTGCTTATCGAAATTCTTTCTCTGCTTTCACTGGTTTCTCTCTAACAATAAACTTTTCTCTCCTCGATGAGATTTGTTTCTTTTCTACTCCAGAACCCTATGAATATAAGAATTCGTGGGGAATTTTGGGGAAAGTGAAATGGAGGAAAAGAGAAAGCAGAGAAAGTAAACTTGCATCTTGCATGTCTCCATTAAATGTTTTTCCTCCATGGTAGGTAAATGAGAAATGGAAATCATTAAATGTGAGTTTTGGGAGTGCTGAGTTGTTTTTCGATTAATTTGCAACATTTGTATCACTACATAGCTGTAACTAAAAATACCAGTGTAAGTAGAAACTAGGAACCAAGTAAACTATGCATGAATAAATAAATTTGGGCTGATATTTTTGCACTTGTTATCGTTCTTGTACGTTTTATTACTACATACTCTGTGGAGGTCATCTTAATTACATTTACAGGGCATGGATATACACTTTTGATTACAATTACCTATGTATTATGTACGAAAGGGGACAGGAAATGGAAAAACTTTCTTTTCTGGAGAAAGTAACAATAATTGTTGCAGTGAGAGTTGTTAGTTGTAACTTAAGCTTACTTAGCGTATGTTAAGTATGTCGCAGTTGCCTTTCTTTTATAACGTTTTAATGTCTTTAATCCGGTAATTTGTAAAGTATGCAAGGAAATGGTAAAACAGAAGAAAAACAGAAAAATAATTTGTTGTAAGTTGAATGAAACGAAGTATGTTTCAGTGCAGTGTTGCACTGTGAGTGGACGAGGCACAACAGTTAATTGGAGGCACAAGGTTTTTGAGTGAATGAAAGCTCAATCAATTTAAATGAGTGTAAATAGAGTAGAGTGAGAGGAAGAGGAAAGAAAACCGAAACTTTTCTCGGAGGCTATTTGGAGTCAACAAAGTTGCAACTATGTCGAAAATGAAATATTTTTTCTTAATATTTTTTTCTAGATATCAAAAAAAAAGTGAAACAAGCATCAGCATCGTCCTCATGAAGTTATAGTCTACAACCTATACATGCACGAACCCACGCTATTAAATACTTTTGCACTTAATTGCGATGGAAGACGAAGCTTGAGTACTTTTATATGTATAAAGTACAATCTCATATGGGGAGGAGCTACTCAGTACCAAGAGGGTGGTTATGCAATAATTTATTTACAATTAGTAACTTTTTCAAGTTACAAACACGCCCACGGCCTAAAGATTGGTTTTGGGCTACAAAATGACATTAGGATTTAATAGCTATTTTAAAGCATTTTTCATGGGGCTTTGCAGTGTCACGCAGTCCACGTCTTGAGTCGTTGAAAATTATCCCAGGAAAAAGTTGTAAAAGTGAAACTTCCCAAATCAATAAAACGGAGGCTCAGAGGCATTGAAAAAACAATAAAATGAAAATCACCTTTTGGGAACAAACTCGTTCTCAAACTTCATTCGTGACCCTGGGTTCCTCAATGTTCATGTATCCATCAACTGAATTACTTAATAGCAATAAACGTAAAAATGAATAATGAGTTTATTTATTCAAGCTGAGTTGAGTTACCGCTAAACGCTGGCAAATTGCTTGTCACTTGCAGGAGAAAGCTCTCACGTGCGTAGCTGTAAATTATCAAAATGGGTCAGTCAGGTCTCAGTCTCTCATCCACCACTACCACCAAGGAGGAAATTCTTCAACCACCTAATTCAGTAATTTGGTGTTAGAAACAAAACAGGGCATGTTTGCTTCGTCGCTTTTTGGTTTAAGTTAAATTTGAAAAATTCATTCTTTTAGGTAAATAGTTTTACTTTGTAGTTTAAATCTAGCCGTACACGGAAAATTGAAATAAATACATGCAAACGAATAAAAAGTGAAAGGTTAACTTAACAACGCATTTCAAACTAGCTCTCACACACAACACAAGAAGTATAATGCAGAGCTTCAGGCTTTTCTCCTGACTTACATCATGTGTTATGTACCTACTACTACATGAAACGTTGGACGTGGTACACCTTGACGTGGGTCACTAGGATGTTGGATGTGGTTGTTGAGTTGATCTAACTCTGTCGCGCTACGAACCAATTTTTTCCCTCATTTCCTTGCACTTTGCTTATAACAATAAAGGACCATCAGACCCGAAATAATTTTACGTCTAACCTAATATATTTACCATACCCTAGCTTTTCTGTAAGGTAAAAATTCACCATAATGGATTTTCCATAACATTATTTTAGTCATGTGTAAAGAAAGGTGAAGGAAAACCCGGATTTTGTATGTATTCATCTAGCGGCATTTCTGTTGCTTGCAGTGAAAACCAAAAAGCGGGTCAATAATCAGTTTTATCGATACACAATACAACATTGTAATGCCGTGTCCAGAGTATAGTGAGGAAGGAAGATTTACCACACATTTATAATAATAAATAATATATGGAAAATTGTCGATTCTTTTCTTCGGTTATATTGTATTATTATATTATTTTGAGATTGGTTTAGTGCTGCCTGGGTGGTAACTTTCTATAGCAAAGAGAGCAGCAGCAGGGCAAGTGAAAGAGCCGCAGCAGCAGTAGCAGCGGAATCTGACATTGCGGAATCAATTCTTTGATAGATTACCACACATTGTAAAGTAGAGTAAAATAAAATGACCACAGAAAGGAAAGAAAGGGAATGGAGCAACACATGATGTGAATGTGATGTCTTCTACATGCTACAATGTAACAGTTAGTGGTTGGTTCTCCCCAGGCTTCTTCTTGTCGGCGGGTCAGCACAGCTCAGCTTGCTCAGCGTCTACGTCTAGTCATTATAGAAAGAGAACCTCAGCGAAAGAAAGCTGCCTGCCACCGTGGAACTCGGTGAAAGTGCAGAGCAGATGTCAGTCGGGAGAAAAATGATTGCTTCATCAATGCGTCGAGCGACAACGTAGCTTAGCTATAATGCAATAATATGTAGGTATAAAGCTGAGCAGAAAGGACACGGTAAGTGTAGTGGGCCATGATATTCCTTTTTCGTGGAAAACGAAATAAACGTAACTCTGAGAAAAGTAAAGTGAAAGAAAGCAACTTTCTTTTTTCCTTTTTTGTTTCTTATTATAGAGAAATTTATAAATAGCTTTAGCTGCTTTTTTTACTTTTTCAAGGAAAAAACTTGGAATTCAATTTGGCGATGCTCTAGCCGATGACGAGGGAAATTGAATTGAATGAATTGAATGAAAAACAAAGAATCAATGGGAAAAGAAAACACGTTAAGTGAAGTTACGAAATGTAGGGAATGGATCTTTCTGAATAATACATTGTTAAACACTTATGTATATTACAAGAACACACTCCGGGCACAATTTTCAATTGAATTTTTCTTTTACTTAGAATGAGAAAGCCCAAAGAGGGAGGTATTATTAATGTTACGAAAACAATTTTGATTAGATTTTACAAAGCGATACCTTATCGTTACCAACTCATAACCTCAACGTGTGCTGCTCACTAATTTGGATTTGTCGGTATTTCTGAACATTAATTTATATTGTTGAGTATAGCTGTTGAACACGAGGAAAAGCCAATTTGGTACAGGTAATTGTGCTTCACGTTAAGATTATTTTGTTATCGGTAACGCTATGTAACCTCTAATTTTGATGAATAGGTTAACAAGCGAGCCCCACTTGGCTCTTCACCTTTTTGTCACATTGTTTGTAGCTCATGAAAATTTTGCCGATGGTGTTGACGAATAAAAAATAAAGTGCAAACAACTGGACAAAGTGCAAGAGCAAGAGTGAAATGAATGAGTGGAATAATGGAGTGGAAAAAGGAGCAAGGGCAAAATCGAAGAAATGTCGGTAAAATTGGCTCTTGTAAGTATAATTCTGGCACATCCCTTGTAGCCGTTTCTCTGTCCAGTTATAAATTTATAAATCCTTGCGCAGGTAGCGATAAAAAGAAATGCACGTGTGGAGTATGTGGAACAACTCTCCTATGGTCACCTTTCAAACAAAATGAATGGCTGCAGGGCGCAGGAAAATGTTAGCCTTAATAGAACATGAAGTGGGATACTGCTGGAGTGTTTTGCATCCACATAACTACCTACACTGTTACAAAGTGCTGTGAAAGTAAAGCATGTGCATAATGTAGAATTTTGTTTTTCAGATCATGAGAGCGAAAATAAATAAATAAATAAATAATTACTTAAATAAATAAAAAGAATGAAGTAAAAGTAAATAAGTCGTAAACAAGGGTTGTCGGAACACTTGTAACAATTTTCGTTAAAATAAATGCATATACGCGATGCGATGATGATGATGTGGGATTACTTGGAAAAAGAAAAAGAAACAAAGTGCACAGTATCTATACATTATCTGTAGTGTATATGTGTCTGGAGATGTGGAATTGAATGAGGAGTGGAGTGGAATACAAGATGTTATTTGAAAGTGTTTGGAGAGAGAGCTGGAGTATCAACAGCTACTTGTTTATAATGAACCTCTTAAATTAAGGAAGTACACTCTTCTGCTTTCCCTCTGTTTGTTTCTCTGCGTATAGTTTTTACAAGATGCATCCAGTTCAGTCATTTAATAAAAACAGAGAAAGTAGGGAAACGGAGAAGCAGCGCAATAATATTTTTTCTTGTGTGCATTTATTTCTCTACTTTTTATTAAATAAACAGATCCTGGAAAAAAACGAGGGCAAAGAAAAAAGTGAAATAAAAAGAAAAACAGTAAAAGCAAAATGATGCAAAATATATTGAGGTTCAGTTCAAAAGGATAAGAGAAAAAAGGCTCTTGTAAACCAGATAGGACTGGACGTGTATTTACAACAAGTCTGCATTGCAATGTGGTACAGTTTAAAGCGTTTATGTAATGCATAGCAAGTAAAACTGGCAAGTAAATTCTAGTAGACAAAAAAATTCTGCACTAGTTTTTATACCGCTACCTACTATTCTATAAATATTATAGACATACGTATGTGTTCTCTTTTAGCTAAACTGAGCTCCCTGACTGGGTCGCTTTGGCGGAGAAGAAAAAAGGAGAAAAAATTATACACTATCAAATGTGCTTTTATGTACGATAATAATAATATTTCAAAGAGCGAAAGGGCAAAACTGTTGTAATATATGTGCCCACTCCATCCACATCCATCCAGCGTACCGTATCATTACTAAAAAAAGAAAAAGAAAAACAAACCTGTGGATAAAAAATAAAATGACCGTTTCCCCTCCTTCTCTAGCTTTCACTCTTTTTTCTTATTTTCTCTTCTGAAAACATTTTCCACTTCTTAAACTAACTTACTCACTGACTCAATTGTTTAAATACAAGGCATTGCCATACGGCACACTTTATTAATTCTGCCGCCAAACTGACGAGTGCCATGTGGTGGTAGCGAAAAAAGAAATAATGTTCTTGAGTCCCATAAAAACCCTCAAATTGTGCGACATTGTCATCATTTTCTTTTTTTGCTCATCATACTTAACGTTTAGTTTGAAACTGTTGAGCTGATTAGGGAGCGACAAAAAATGAAAGTTCAAATGGACTCTTTTCTCTCATCAGTTCAACTTAAAGAGCTTCTGAACTCTTCTGTATTCGCTCTCGTCTTACAAGGATTTACAAGTGAAAGTTGAGGGTTTACTTTGTATATTTGGAGGGCTCGTTTAGCACGAATGGTTAAGCCGGCTGAGCTGAGAGAGATCAAAAATATGATTTTCAGGGGAAAGCGAGAGAAAGGACAAAATTGTCTAAAAACTGTCTTTTTATATACATGCCATGCCACAATAACGTGAACACACATCATCAGGCTTAGATGTAAGCCAAAAAGAATCAAAGCAAAAAAAATCTTTATTTGGAAAAGAGGAGGATAAAAGAATGAAGGCTAAAAGTTGTTATTTTATGTTATAATATACATTGTGTGTTTGTAAGTCGCGAGCAGTTAGTAAATCTGGAGGAGCGAGAGAGCAACTTTTTCCTTCCTTTCGTGGATTCTGATTCCTTCCGTAATCCTTTCCAAAGTTTCCACGAAAAAAGGAAAGCGCTATAAAAAACCTTGGCTTGCGACTTCCTTGCCTGAGCGCGTGTGTACACAGAATAGTATCAGGAGAATGCTTTTCTGTGCATATTTTGTGTCAAGGGATGTCCTTTCATATTTAGCATTAAGTAAGTTGAGTGTGAAAGAAAGAAGGGAAAATTGCTTCTACACGCTATTCCTTCAAATCTGTGAGAAAAATGGTGAAAGCTGACTTTGACTCTGACTCTGACTCTAGCTCTGTCTCACTACAAATGCATTTTCGCTATTTACTTGGGCGAGTCGAGAGACGCAAAGGGACGACAAAGAGGAACAGCAATATCACCATCAACATTCGTATTAGTTTTAACGAGAGACGAATGAATAGGAACCTCACTTTGCTTTCTACTATTCTATTTTCCAGTGATACCGCACACACACAAATGCTGATGACGATATGTCAAGAGAATCAGGCCAAATAGAGTGTGTAATAGGATTACGGAATTTGCTTGACTCTTTTCTCATTCCCATTCTTTTTTCTCTGCTTTCTCTCTCTGGGAGCACAAGCGTTCAAGTATCGTCATCATCTTTCGTATGATGATGGTGGTGTTTGTAGCGCGGGACGTTTTTGTGCAGGGAATACGACTCGTCGGATTTTATTCTTTCCACTTTTTCACTGTTGCGTTTCTCTTTTGATTTCCGCATTCCGCAGCTTAAGGTTTTTTATTTTTGCAAAGAGCAACAAGAAAGCAAAAGGCTCATCAGGAACAGAATGATGATGGAGGAAACAAGCATCACATCACTTACATCCACAGCTAAAAATAAATACTCACTCATCAGAACATGACCGAGACTTTCGTTTCATTTCATTGCAAGAGAAAGCCAAAGCAGCTTTGGGCGACTGGGGAAAGTAATCAAGTCATAAAAGAGTAGAATTAAAATTTTACCCATCCGTTCTAACTGACTGAGTGAGTGAATGAGCATCTAAGTGAAAGTGGGACCCATTGTTCTTTTTTACTCTTTGTTTTAATTTCACTGTGAATTATGTATTAAAATATATTTTACTTTCCCAAAATTTCTGCTTTCTAACTAAAAGTTGGCCGAATTAATTATTTTTTTGTACGGGATCGCAATCAGGGAACAAAAAAGACAATTACATAATGAACATAAATATAAAAAAGTAATTACGATTGAATCCTGGATATCATATCACACAATGTGAGTAGACATAGTCTGCTGCGTGAATGGAGCCCAGCAGCACAAATACACAGCTTTACTATTATTATTATCATTATCATCATTATTTGAAGCGATTATCATCTCTTCCAATAAAAGGATATTATCTCGACGGTTATAACCAAAAGAGACAATAGTCCTTTCTACCAAAAGGAGTAAACTCATCTATTAATTTCATTCGTTTCCCCCATTTGACTTTCTATTTTAATCTTCTCCAAATAAAATTTTTCCACTATTGGAGTTTTGCAGAGTAAAACGGAGCAAAGCCAAGTTCAAATTTATCGCGTCTGGTGGATTATCTCTTGTGTACATCCAGTCCTTCTACCTACACAGATTTAGGCAGCTTTACATTTTCACCCGCTTTCACTCGCTCTAAGAGAAAAGATTTTGCTGCTTGTTTTGCTTGGATTTGTTTTTGTGTAGCACCCGACATTTTCCCTTTGAACTCTGAGTATTTTTTTCTCTGAGTCAACGCCATCGTCAGCGAGTGAAAATAGTTTAGAACGTCAAGTAAAGTAGGTAGTAAAAAGTACAATAACAATAACAATTGTCAAGCTACTACGTATGTGAGACGATTCATTGGAAGAAAGCAGAGAAGGCCAGCACCTTTTAAAATGAAGCAGCCGCGAACAACCTAAAAGGGCTAATGTATGGTAATGATATTTGAATAAATGTGTGTATTTTGGCTTGCATGCTTTCACTTTATATAGACAAGGACTATGTTCCACTTTCACCAACCAAGGTAGTTGATAACTTGTTCTTTTTATTTTTAACCAT
The DNA here is from genome assembly GCA_021029165.1 of Cyphoderus albinus. NCBI lineage: Eukaryota > Metazoa > Arthropoda > Collembola > Entomobryomorpha > Paronellidae > Cyphoderus > Cyphoderus albinus. The sequence goes on along the minus strand of VYYJ01000690.1, from coordinate 26,675 downwards.
CTCGATCTCCTTTTATGGGAAATTACCCAGCTGACACCACACTACGGTGCTGCAATGTTATACCATACCTTCACTTACTTTCACAAATGAACCACCATAATGATGACTCTCTACTAAAAATAATCATAATCATCTTTCACCAGCTCCTTTTTCATTCTCTTCCTGGAAATCAGATGCAATCTAGTGATTTTGAGTAGAAAACTAAGCAGACTGAATAATGGGTTGGTGGGTCGTTGTACTTGTATTTAGTTACAATGTTTTCGCTGAGGTGAACCTGCAAATTTTACAGTATTTTACTTAGTTATATTAGAAGAGTCTTTGATTTTTCCTGGAAGAGAAAACTTGTTGTAAGTAAAGCCTTTTAACAATGTAGGAAATGCAGGAGCGGAGAAAGCCTGCTTTCACGGGCTTTCGTTTTTTGCAGTGAAGGGTGCTACTTAAGTTTCTTAATACATTTTGATGAGAGTGGATGGCGACTATTATTATCATTATTATGACGTCGGTTGCGATGAAAATGAAAATGAATGATGTGATTTGCTTTTATAATGCAGAAGCTGGAGGAAGAGATAATAATAAAAAATTCGGAAAACACTGCCTTCTTTCTTTCTTCAACAGCTGCCATTCAATTCAAATAAGTGATCAGGGGAAAGTAGAGTAAAGCAAGGAAGATTTAGGATTATTTCCATTGTCATTTTCTCTTGTCACCATCACCGCAATTTCGGGATTGTGATGATGGGAGAGTCCTTCCTGAAAAAAGTTGGCTAGTCAATAAACTCGTAAACTCAATAAGACAATCAGGACATGACATAATAACAATGGCGATTGTGACGGTGACGGTGCTTCTGGTTATGTTATGGTAATGTTGTTTTATTGGAAAGCGGAACTTGTTAAATCGGAGCAGCTTAAATGGGAAAACTTACATCTTAAACAGTCTTGTTTGCTCTTGTAAGAAAGTGCTTTCTCCCAGACTTGCAAACTTTCACCTCATCACAAACAACTCACAAAAGTAGAGAAAGCTTTCTGCATAAAGTTTCTACATAAACCACAATTTGCATATTGTGCGTGTGTCACTCACAAAACAAAAGGTCAGCCTGGGTCAACTTGAGACAAGCTCGGGAAAACAGGTATGCATGACATTTAACGAGATATTTCACCTTGGTACAAACATGAAATTTTCGACAAATATGTAGGAGACTTACCAGATTAAGTTTAGAAAATGCCAGTTGATTCGTTTCATTTCATACTGCTAATGAGCCATGTCCAAAAATAAATGGAACGTTGTCAGCAACTCGAAAGTCAGATAAGTAAAATATCAAGTTTCTCTGTAATTATTCTGCTTTCTCTTTTATCACACCTTATGTATAGAATGTCACGTAGAAAACGATATGGATGAAATTAGCCTTCTCCTAATTTCATTACTTTACTCATACAACTTTCACTTTGGTCCTGTACACACCATACACAGTGTCACAAATTGTACCATAGATTTCCTTTTGTAGGATTTTTTTAGTTTTACGGCTGTTTTTAGCGGTGGGTAATCTTTTTACAAGCCAATTAGTCACTAATTGTTTACAGGGCGAGGATGATCATGAACATGATCTTGGTAACTTTTACACCGTTACGGTTGGTTTCCAGTTCAAAGATTTGCTCTTGAAGAAAAGACCTGTGCTTTGCCAGTAATCTTGAGAAAGACACCGGAGACATGACAAAATACTTCCGGGCTTTTTCTGGAAACTTTGTTGCCTTGTAAGAAAATGAGAGTGTAGCAAGAAAATCGTGTTGTAAGAAGAAAATTATTCTTTTGTCTTGTCCCGCTTTTTCTAGCTAATACTATAATATTACATTACATGTTTTGTTATGATGTGAGTTTGAGACCCAGAGTGAATCTGGTGCGATGTGATCACAGGTCGACGTCAACCACTGAACTAGCTGGGATCAAGTCACTCTCCTGGAACCAAGCAAAGTTCTCTCTGCTCCAACTCCAGTCCCATCCAACAATATAAACTGCCACGCACGGAGCGCTCGTTCGTTCGCTCACTCACTCACTCAGTCCGTTCTAAGCACGGAGCAAAGCAATAGCGTCGCTCGCAGGCAAAAACTCTTTTGCAGTGGAGAGAGAGACAAAAAACGTTGTACAAGGCTCTTACTTGGCTCTGGCTCTCGTGTGGTGTGGTGATAGTTTATATGATGCATATTCTAAATCTAATGCTTCCAGCTATTCCCATACATTTTATGTCCTATTTGCTTAATAATGCCGATATTTCTTTTTCAGCTGAGAGAAGAACGCAGCAAGGAAACCAGTAAATACTACATTCAGAAAGAGGAGGACCACCCAAATATTTTTTGACGATCAGAATAAAAAATTGCTCCGGGAGTGTTCCAGTTGCAGGAGATGAGGATTATTGACGAGTTGAGAAGACCGCCCATTTTTCTCAAGACAGTTCATGCTGATGCGTGCTATTTATTAGTATTACGTATGTTATGACATTACACGATGTGTGTGTGTGGTCCAGTTCTATTTCTGGTCCACTCACCTACACGTGTGCACACAATCATATTCTGAATTCCGAGAATTATTTAGAGATGTTATTTCATTTCTCTTTTCTATTACACTTTCATGTACCGTGCGTTTTGTTGCGTTACATTCACTTTTTCACTTACTTTCACTTGCTTTCACTCACTCACATTACAAATATCGAGGTGAGTGAAAGTGGAGTGAAAATTCAAAGCAAACTCTTTCTTTATTTTTTCAATAGGAAGACGTTGCCGGCTTTCTTTTCTTTACGCTGGAAAGTTTTTCACTTTTTTTGCTTCCTTTTTATCCAAAGTAAGAAGAAAAAATGTGCGTTGTAAAACGTTATAAAGTTGTGAGTTGGCATTCGCAATAAAATATTAGCAGTTAGTTTCCCTTGTAATGTAATGCTTGCAATGTATAAAAAAGAAACTTTTTTCTTGGTGATGGTGATGGCGATGGTGACACAGACACACACACATACACACGAGGCAATAATAATAACAACAACAAAAACTTTCGCTTCTTTCTATAAAAAGAAAGAAAGAAAAACGTAAAGTAGGCAGTGTGTATGTTAATGGAGTCGGAGTGGCAAGAAAAGCCCATTACATTTTCCACTAGACAAAATTCATATCCATAATAATAATAAGAAAGAGTAAGAGTAATGTAATGTGGACACACTTTTTAAGCAGGCAGTGCTGGCAGACACATACATAATGATCATGATTATGCCGTACCGAGAAAGAAATCTCTTTCCGTTTCACAGTCTCTCTCCTTCACCTTGATGCTTTACAGTGTAATCTAAAGTAGACAGGAGAATGGAGCAGGAGGAAACTCCGAGTTGTGAAAGTGAGTGAGTGAGTGAGTCGCGCTATTTGCATTTACATATTATTTTAGGAAACACGTGCTGAGTTATTGTAATGCGGGAACGCGGAGAAAGTAAAAGTGGCGACAAAATCGGTGTGAAAAAGTTAAAGCGAGTGGTAGAGAGCGGAGATTTAAAGAAGCAGTAAAAAATAAGCATTGAGATAATGTAGAATCCATTAAGTGCTCATGGTGCATTCAATGCCAGACCGGAGAAAGTCATCCATTTTGTGCATAAAAGTGCGTCGTAACATTATGTTGTAAACGTCATCCACGCCTCACAGTCAGTCACGTCACGGTCAAGTGGTGGCAACACTTTGATAAGATAGAATCGGCATGGATAAGATTAGACAGGAAGGAAAAATACGGTGAAAAGAGAAACAACAAAGGCAAAACTTTCGCTACAGAACAAAACTTCCTTCGTTGCAGTGCAAGGAACTGGTAGTAAAGTAACGTTAGTGTGCTCTGGTAATGTTTCTGTTGTGTGTTGTAAGAAGAATAATAAATATTTGTTTTCCCTCTGGCGCTTTCTTTTTCTCTCTCTTTTGAGACATTCTAATGAGAATACATGGGGAAATTTTCTTTGTTTGCTGCACTCATACTTAACTGCAACAGCAGCAGAAGCGGCAATAAAGAAGGAAAAGAAAAAAATAATTATTGCAGAGAGAAGAAGCAGTGAGATTTTCGGGCTCCTTTCGTATTCTAATGTCCTTCTTTTGTTTTCTCGCAACCATTATTGTGTAATGCATGCGGAGATTTTGTGTGCAAATGACTAAATCATTATGATCATAAATATGAGAGAAAGAAGACGAAGGGGAAAAATTCTGGGAAATGAAATAAAGAAAAGCTGAGTTGAGTGTGTTTTATTTTATTCTCTACAATCCTTCCTCTTCTTGCGTTGTGCTGTTGCGTTAGCTGAGTTGAGCTCGTTTTTCTTTTGCTTTCTCTTGCTTTCACTTTCACGGTAAATTTTACGCAAAAACTATCTTTCTTCATCATTTCATAATATAATACAATAAAGGACTGAGATTTCCTCGTTTTGCTCAACTTTATGAAATACTGTTTTGTGGTGCATGTAGACAAACACAGTTTTGCTTTATTTTACTGCAGTGCAATTTGCCCTGCTGGGCTGAATGAGCTGCCGTGAAACAAGAAAATAATAAGAGTAGCGGATGAAAATGATGAAAAACTTGTAACATGTTTTTGCTGCATCACTGTTTCTTTTAATATCAAAGATGTATCCATCTGGTCAAACACTGGCGTTGAGCACAATCTTATTATAATCACTTCCGGGTGCAGCTTTATCATATCTTGTCTTGTCTTACCCTCCCGGACATTTGTGCAGTTTGACCGGTCCCCTTTCCCTCCTTTATTCTTTATTCCATTCATTTCATTTCTATAAATATGAAAGGAGCACGGATGAATGCATAATGGAATGATGACACTTGAGAAACGTCTTAGGCGGTGCTGCTCAGCTTATCTTAGTCCACTTTCACTTCATCGTTTTCTACTTTCCCTCCTCTTATTCCTTCCACAGTTATGTACATGTATTTATAAACTATAAACAAACAGAAACGGGGAAAAGCGACAGTTATGCTCTATTATATGTTATGAGATGTCTTTCTATTTTTCATACTTTCTTCACTCTACTTGTGATGTGATCTATATAACGGTTGCTTGCTTTCTTCCACTTTCTCCGTTAGTCTAAGCTTTATGCTATAAACGTTGAGTTGATGTTGATGCAAGCAAGCTCATGATGATGAAGATGATGTTGATTTTCCGGTTGAAATCATTTTCTACTCCTTTTCTCCTTTCACTTCCTCATTCTTCCTCCTTCTTTCCACAACTTGTTTATTATTGCCAAGAAAGGATTTACTTAACTTTTTTCTCTTTCTTTCTCCCACCAGAGTATAAATATTTCGGACTGCCTTACATATTTTTTGTGAGTGTAAATATAAAAGTACAATGTATCTTTCCCCTATTTTCCTTTGCTTTCTCCACCTTATTTTGTATGCCATGCTGCATTTTCTGTTATTAGCAGGGAAAATAGAGCTGAGCGAAAGTTTAGGGAAAAACTCTTTCGCGTCCTCATGAAAAATGCGGAGCACGGAGAACAAAAAAAAAAGAAAAAAGGAAGGAGGTGCAGGATGAACCAGAAAAAAGAAAGTATCAGCGGGACACATTACAATATACACCCTGTTCAGCATTTAGGCAAAAAGAAAGGAGTTGCAGAAGAGGAGGATGTGGATGTGGATGGATAGAGCAATAGAAAGGAAAATAGTTCGAATAACACATCATCATCAAACATCCTTTTTAGTGTGCTCCATTCACTTCACTCCACTACCATCGCTGTAGCATTGTTGCTGTTCCAGACTGTTCCAAGACTGATGAATGATGGTGATGGAGGAAAATAATATGTTGCTTGTTGCTGTTGTTTTGTTTTTGTTGCTGATGTACCGTTTCTTTTTTTTCTCAGTAAAAAAAATATTTTTCGCTGAGTGAGTGAGGAGGAGGTGAAATCGAGCAAGCAAAGGCGAACATTAACATTTTTTGTTTTGCTAGGTACACCAGGGAAGGAAAAACGGTAGATGTTTAGAAGAAAGCAAGAAAAAAAGAAATGATAATACACAGAAATGGGATGTTGATATTGTTGTTTCACTTGCTTTCTTCTGCTGTTACTGATGTTGATGTTTTGTCTCGGTTTATTGTTATTGCTGAATAGAAGTGCAAGCGAAGCAAAAGCAATGTCTTGTTCAATGTTCAAGGCTAGACTATACATACTTGACTTGCGAAAAAATAAAATAAACTGAAACTAAAAGCAATTTCCCATTTTCACCGGGGTGTTTTGAGAAGGTGATTCTGCCATCACCACACACGTGCAGACGGGAAATGGAGAAAATACTTTTATTGGGGACAACTTTATTATTTTCTTTTGTGTGTAAAAAATATATAACACTTTGTAAATTTTATTGTATTTACTTTGACTTCGACTTATCTGAAATTAGTGCCAATAAAAAGTTACTTCCAGCCAACTTGAGGATTGTATCGGGCCACATCAGATTGCGTTTAATAATAACTAATGACATTAACTAAGCTCGACCTATCACCACGTTCATAACACAACACGTATATCATGTACATTAATCCATCAAGGCCAAGCGAATAAAGCAACTCAGTGAAATAAATTTTGGTAATTAACCGTAATTATCTCTATTTTAAAGGGGTTAAGATAACATGTGTCATAAATGTTGATATATGAACGGCAATGTGCATATAATTTTTTTGGGTTAGGTCAACCTAAAGCAAGAGGCGATTCATTTCGTATTCTTGGCTCGCATGCTTTACAATTTTTATTTCCATCGCCTCCCTTCCCTTTCGTATCAACAACAACTCAATACTTTACGGTGGCTTTTGCTCCTAAGCACAAAACTTCAATTAACTTTTCCAGCGCAACATGCTCATAAACAGGATCTTTCTGGGTGAGCTCACGCATATTGTGTGATACTGTACAAATATAAATGTGGACACGCACAAAATCTAAAAGCATTTCGAATATCAATTTTACACATTATTATATTATTCAGAAAGGGTAAAAAGTAAAAATTAATCCCCTCCGTTCCACTCTGAGCACTCACAGTGCGCCCATTTTTAGAGAGGGGACAAAGTAATAAAAAGTTGGACTGGAATGGATTAAAAAAGTTAATTATGACCTTTTAACTGTTTAAAATGACAAATGGCTAATTGGAGCAAAAAATGTGTCCACAATCCGCATGCATGCAATACTAATAAATGAACTCCCTCGGTGTGTGCTTAGCTTAGCTCGAGTCAACTGACACATACATTAGTTTAAAGCTGAGGCTGAAGAGACGGAACGAGATTCTGAACTAACTTCGTTGAGCAACAGCCATATCCGGATTTGAATCCTTAAATTATGAAAATCTATCCCATTATCCGATTTACATACAAATGGCGGAAGTCGTCCATTTAGCAGGAGACGAGAACCTGTCATCAATTTTTACACAGCAATCTATTATATTTTTATGGCTTCTCCTGTACTTTGCGTTACTCTCACTCTCCCGACAACACCACAAAAAAGTTTCTGCTTCTGGCTCGTTTATTTCGAAAACCAGAGAGCTAACGACGGTGAATGGTGTCTAGCACTTTTTCCCTTATTTTTTATTATGACTCTCTGATCGCAGCAATAAGAATGGGAAATGGCACCACTGTGTATAGAACAGAGCCAAGGAAATTTTCATTGCGTCCACATCACATCCACCGAAACGAAGAGCATTTTTGTTTCTCTTTTCTAGATTGAGATTTTCCTTCCGAGAGAGTTTTTGCTCCCGCTCTGGTCCGTAACGGAACGTGTCTTATCTGCGGACTAGCAGAACACTTAACTTACGAAGCGCAGCTTTCTGCTCTGTGGTTGCTTTTGTATGTATCACCCTGATAATACATGCCCATAATGCCCGCGACCATTTTCGCGACCACAAAACTTGGTAATAAAGCTCGTGCACGTCAACCCAAACTCACTCAACAGACTCGGTCACCCAGTCACAGAAAATGTTTTTCTTTTATTTCTCCTAACTCACTTTGCCTGAATATTATAGCTTTACGTGTGTGGGTGGGCTACATTTTTATATTATCGTTCGTGTCGGTAGAAAATACAGAAAAATTATCCCACTTTTCCCGTCAAATTGCACGCTACTTTCTATTTCATAAATTACGTAGGTACATGTAATGTATCAACCTTTTTCTCCTCTCCTATACAATTTTATTCTATATTCGAATGAAATATGATTATTGGATTATAATAACTTCCATAATGACTTCTGAATTATTGCCGTCGGCCAACATACACATTATAGTGAAGGAGGCAAGTGTATTTTCAGAGATACCACTCTCTTACAATTTATCTGCTTTAGCTCAGTTCAGCCGGCTCTTATTTTGTCCTAATTTTTACCCAATCCAATGGGTTAGTTATTAATTCTTATTGTCATACTAAATGACTGTGTGCACATCTGCCATCCTGAACGCGTCCACCCAAAACTACCCATGTTGAGCAAAGCAAACGGCCACCGCCCACTCGTGCTTTCTTTATGATAATAATATTTATAAATTATAATTATAATCATAATCCCTGATCATCTTCATTAACTCCATTAATATCAATACTGTTACTGTGAAGAGTCAACACAACGATGATAATCTAAAAAGTTAGCTTATCCATAGAAAATTTATATTATAAGCAAACTTTTTGGATTATCATCGTTTTGCTGACTCTGCACACTGAAATGAAATAATCTTAGTTAATGAGATTTTTGGGTAATTTACATTTTATTTATGGACGCTGAGCACAAAAATGGGAGTTTTTGTTTTCCTAATGCCATTGCGCTGTGTGCAGCAATAACAACAGCTCCGAATTTTTGCGAATTTGTATATGTACCAAACATGAATGTCGTAAATAATAATGGGGATTTCGTCCATGGAATAATAATAGAAATAATATTGTTTGTTTGTAGTGAACGGACAATTATTCGTATAAGCCAAAGCGAACGCGGAAGAGCCAAGACCAAGACCAAACCAAGAGGCAACGGGCCGTCGGGCAACAACCTTGAGGAACCAAACGAATTGGAACAAAACGCAACGACATGGACAGAACAAAGCACAATACAATATTTCATTTAATGTGATTTTCATTAGAAAAAAATTCCAAGCTTTGCTTTCCTGAACACAACAAAACAATAAGAGTGTATGACACCCAGTGGACCTATAAAAGAGTTCCGGGAGAAGAAGCAGCAAGAGTGGAGCAGGCTGATGTTTGTTAGCAATGTGATGTGATGTGATGATGAATGGAGCAAGCGATAATAAAATAATACTTGTGAAGGAGGAAAGAAACGAATGTTGTGTTGTGTAAAAACGAACTGAGTTAATTAATCAAAACAATCTGACAGAGAAAGTCAACAGGAAAAAAGAAAATGTCGAGCAGGACCTCACGTTATTAATAGAGAAATGATATATTGCATTGCACAATAGAAAATTGTATCAACATCAACAATAAAATAAAAACGAGTACATTAAATGGCTATGATAAAAGTCCATATTCATTATTACATATTATTAGCTGCGTATTATAAGGAAGTAAAGCAAAGCAGCAAAGGACAAAAATTTTGTTTTTGTCCTTTTTCCTTTGATTTCTATTTCACCAGTTTGACAGTGTTGCTCTGCATGATACAAAAAGAAATAATTCCAAATACCATAAAAAGCAACAAATCGCAGTGGCAGGACAACTCGCTCGTCTCGCAATCGCATCTCACCGGGGGTGATCCATTCCGTGATTCCACGAATGATCCATTGTGGGGCATAAAAATAAAAAGTTTTTCCATGTAACAACGCAACGTATTCATGTATGTGTGTAATGCCTATATGAGTTTTGCTTCATCATTTCAATGATTCAGTTCAGTCAGTCTCTCATTCACACACCATCACCATCCGGAGTGACACAAGTCACGAGACAATAAATGTGACTCTCTACTCACGCTCCGGATTATTATTGGGCTGGGACTCAGAAAACGTCTATTGTGTTGTCCTTTTTTGATTGATATAAGGGACACCCCAGGATAAATGGTCACAGTTACAAAAAGCCAGAAGCAACAAATGCAGCAGAGAAATGGAGAATGGGGTTTCTCCGACTGCGGATCTGGATGCGTAGCGGGAAGGAAAAGGAAGACATTTTTACTGTTACTGCTGCAAATAAGTGCCATGCTGCAAAGAATTGAGAGTGCAGCGGAACTGACTGACTGAGGGAAATAAAGTGGAACTTGGTGTGCGTATATATTTATTGCATTGCGTGATGTACCAAGACTGTGGATACAGTACAAAGCAGAATCTCACTGGTTTAGCTGAAAGGGACAAATTTGTTTGAGTTTCTGTCCTACTCTGATCCGAACCAAACTCCAGAAAAAGATCCAGATGGAATATTATTACCCATTCATTGTTTTCCCTTTCCCTTCTTTAGATCCGCCGGATGGATGCTTTGGCCTTGACTAAGAATTATATTTTTCGTTTGTCCGTCCGTTAGTTTTACAATGCTCCTGGCTACGCACGTACCCGGCTTGTTTTTTCCTTTTCCCTTTTTTAGATCCGCCGGATGGATGCTTTGGCCTTGACTAAGAATTATATTTTTCGTTTGTCCGTCCGTTAGTTTTACAATGCTCCTGGCTACGCACGTACCCGGCTGAACTAACCCAACTCAGCTCGTTTAAATGCAGTAATGTATGGCCTGACATTAGCTTATTATTATTATTACTGCAATAGCACTGACCTTATGAATGATGATGATTGTTATTACGCCCATTGCGAATTGGCCCTGATGCTCACTCAGCCTCAACTCTTTTGTGAGCTTGCATAACATATGTGTCTGTATACTCACTTGGTTTTATTCATCCAAAAAACTTTCTAATAAGAATATTGGATGGATGTATGCAGTCAGATTCATTCACTCTTTCACTCATTGTTCCCAAATCTTTCTTATATCCACTCCTACATAATAACTATCCGTGATGTGTCAGTGTGCCTGTGTGCACATTTATTACTCAAGCAATAATATGCACAAGGGTAGATGTGATGCGCTAATAATAAAATATTATGAATGACGATGATAATAATAGGAAAAGTTGAAAAGGCAGATCGTTTATTTGAGTTGGTTAAGTTTGAGTTTGAGCTGACTTGTTTCACTTTTCCATTCTTTTCTTTTACTCACTTGGTGGATTGAATCTGGGTCCCTGCTCCTCCCTTCCTTTTCATTATTATTATTAAAAATGTAGCACGAAAAGTTTCTCTGTTTAAGGTGCTCTTCACGTAACTCTGATTGTAAGTGTTCCTGCGACTAAAAAAAGAAATAAGAAGGCGAGAAAAGACTCTTATCATCATTATCATCGTATCATCATTATTATAATATTTATTATTATTATTTTAGTTACTCGGTGGATGAATGCGTACTCAGGAGGCAGGGCAAGGAAGAAAATGAAATGAAAGAAGTTTCAGTTTCATGGAACGGATGAATGGATGAATGCTTCTACTCAGTTAAGTATTTCGCTCATTCATTCAGTCAGTCAGTTATTTAACGAGGCCGAGAAACTCACTTTTTACCAGGGAGGAACCGGAACGTGAGTGACTGAAAATAAATAAAAGAATGGGAATGAAGCCTCTCCCATCATTAAAGTTTTTGGTCACAGTCGCATGTTTGTATCATTTACATTGTTAACTTATTGAAGCAGAGTTGAAGCAAGCAGCTGAATTAAATGTAGAAAAATATAAAAATAATTATAATTATATTCGCTCTTCTGGCAACACGACTGCTGGTTCATAATGGTTCAATAGGTATGATAGCGTCATGATAACTTTGCCTTAACTTTCACCAGTTTGTCCGTGATTTCATATTCATGGCTTCACTTCAACTCACGCAGCAGCAGGCAGTTTATGTGAGTGAGAGTGGAAGAAATGGGAAAAGGTGAAAAAACCTTTATTTCTCCCTTTGTCTGTGTGCAAAAGAGAAAAAACATTTCCTGGTTCTTTTCGAAGAATTATTTTTATTCTCTCTTTAATGCCTGCTCTTTTCTTTCTTCTTTCACTTTTCCATAACAAAACCTAGAGCGAGAACTTAGTAAGTAATGTAATGTATGTAAGAACCGCCACAATCAAGTTTATTGCACCTTACTTTACTTTTTGACTTTGTCCTATGAATGGGAGAAAAGGGCAAAAATATCTCAATCTCAACTAAAGGCAATCTGCTAATGCACCTTCAATACATATCACAAATTCCGCAACGAACGGATTTACGCGTATTTTTACAGAAGCATAAAAATATTTTATTTTGCGCTTTTTTGCACAGTCACATACCCACACAAACTACATACTACTTTGTATTGGGCGATTTGAAACAAACTTTTCAGAATCATCGTCATGATTCAATTTTTGAAAAGCTTTCAACGCATTTACATATAAAAGCTATGAAAAGGGCAAGTGCCTATGTAATTATAATAAGCGAATTGAGTGAAGTCATTCAAGCTAGTGGGATATTTCATTTAATCAAAAAATATAAAAAACGGCTTTATCTTCCCGTCTGCTGCTCACTGTTTTTTTATTATGTCTGCCTCCGACATGAATGCCATTCGTCTCCTCACAAAGTTTCTCAGAAGGTTTATTCAAGGTCTTGCGAAATCAAGTTGGAATTGGAATAGAAATAAATAAAGTAAGTCAGTTGTTGGAAACACCTACTTTGTCTGTGTCTGCCCGCACAACAGCCAAGACAGGTTGCAGGTGCATACCGTAACCAGAGGCAGTCATTTGCCCTAAATTAGGATATCGCATATATGATTGGTAAGAAGAAAAGTATAAAGGAAAACTTTTTCATGAAATGGAAAAAAGTAGTGATTTACTTGAAAGAAGTGAATAGGTAAAAAGCTTTTTTCGGCCGTCCCGTCCCCGTGTCATTCTTTATTTGTCTGCCCGTCCTTTTCCAGAGTGAATTTGAAAGCAGACAGAAGGAAAGGCACCTATTGTGTCATTGTGTCTGCCAGTATTTCGTCTGACTGAGAATGATATCGTAATAAACTCCATTAAAAAGTTCTTGAGGTGTGTCTGTTGTGTAACATTAGGTACTTATCTGAAGAAACTGGATAATTAAAATGGATAAGAGTTGTGTCTCCGTTGACCGCAGACAGCGTGAGAGGCATACTTATTTACGAGATTCAGAAGTCTCTCTGATGGACACAGGAAATGGAATTGTATATATATTTTTTAAATCTAAAGATAATCTCATCTTCGTCTATTTTGATACCAACCAATGTAATATCGGTTACTACTTCACTACATTATTACCTTAATGCACTTGGCTGGTTTTGTAGTAATAATTTTGAAAATTCGTCCTTGTCACTATTGTTGCTGTTGTCCTCTAAAAAATTCCCTATTTGACTTGAGCAACCTGAGACGCTTTCTCGTCTAGCACCACCGTTCCTTTCATCTCTTTTCTCTCGCTTCCACACTAGATCCTGTGGTCCCTCATTTTCATTTCGTTTCTTTTTCCGCTCAGCCAACACCAGATATATAAGATGGGATGGGATGAGATGAATGCATGTTTGCATTAAAGTGGGGAAATGTAAGCAAGAAGCAATCCAACTTCCATTTTTATTGTTATTGCATTATGATACGCTGGCTGGATCCTTTCTTCGTTTTCCGTCTCCTCTGACAAGAAAGAAAAGAAGCAAGGAGCTATGATTTGATTTGATTGCATTTGTATGTTTCGTCTCTTCTGCTTCATGTCATGTCAAGTGCACACACGGCGTAATATATTTATGTACACATGTAAGTAAACATTACCTCACTGCCACAGCCTCAGCCACCTTCGCTCCCCGCTCTCACTTTTATTGTTATCTGAGTTATCTCAATTGTTTCTCTCCTCTCAAGATTTTTAGGCTCGCTTCTTGTGAATCGTGAAAAGATGCTGCTAACGAGATGCTCAGAAGAAAGGAACGAGTCGGATGTGAGTGACTCTCGCCTTATTTTATTTCATTTTAGTCCTTTTATTTGTGCCAGCTGATGCGTTACGTTACCGTTACCGTAACTTTCCCTTACGTAAAGTATCGTTACGTAAGTATCTTTGTTTATAAAGGGAAAGCTTATTCTTATCCACTGAAGAAAGCTGTAGGCAGTGAAGATTTTCAACCCAGAGGGAAGATCAAGGTTGTTGATCTTATTTTGAAGAATCTTGCAAGCAAGCTTCTGGAAGGATCTTTGCAATATGCACACACTTTTGGACCACATAGACCAACCCACCTATAAGACAACTGTTCGAAACTCAATTCCTACATACCCACACACAGCCTGGTAAGACAGAAAACGAGCCCCTTGTTCTTCGCAATTTATTCCTTTCTCTTGTTAGGGTTGAAGTAAGAGATGCGACAAGGACAAAAGCCTGAAAAATGTTGGCCCATCATTCACAATTCACAATGCACGCATTACATTTATGTAGCGTTTTTATTGCCTTTGAATTGCATCCCATAATCATATTGCAGCAAGTGCGTAATGTTACATTGAACAAGCAATGGCGTGTTCATGATCATCATCACGATGATCCTCCACATTCACATCCACATCCACCTCCTCAAACTCGAGCTCCAACTCGTGCACCATTCGTCTCCATCTTTACAAAAGTCCAAGCAGCAGATGAGGACACTTTTTATTGCATGTTTTGTTGTAAGTAAGCGGTTCCATAAATCCTAATCCGAATTCAACGAAACTACCGAAAATGAATACGAAAGAAGATGTAACTCTGTAACTGTAACTGGAAGCATTCATGTATACATTTTATTTCTGTGATGTGTGTTTAAGTTTTATACTGCTCTGCTGGTAGTGGTGATCCCCCTTTGCCCTAGCCTGCAGACCAACAAAAGGATTTGTTGTCCCTGGGCACCCCTGTGTTGCTGTACCGTTTCTCCGAAGCTACTGCTTGTTTACTTGGAATATAATATTTACCCCTTGGTGACACTGACACAAACACACGGGATGTATCATGTCGTTATGTTTGATATGTTGCTCCATCCATTCCTCCATTCAAGTTCAACTCTCCGCGAAAGATTTTTGTTGTGCATTTTTTCCTTCCACTTTGTTGGCTTTTCCACTTGTGCTCCACTCTTTTCATTGTGTGCGTATGTACCTACGTAGTTGTATGTATGTACGTAGGTAGAAGAGCAATAATCAACGTGTGGGTCTGGAGTTCTCCTTGTGTGCACTGGAGTTATTTAGCGGTGCGTTACATACATACATACAGATACATTCATTCATTATAGACACAACTCACTCACCGAGGAGATGAATGGGAACAGTGGAGCAATTGAGACAGTAAGAGTAAACGAAAAGTTATGCATCCGTGCAACAATTTTATTATTATTACGTTTATATAAACATATTATAGCATTGCATGAAACAAGTAAAAAGAGACGGGTGTAACATGAACAGCGAAATAAGTGCAGAGGAGGAACGCTTACACGAGCATTGTCATAAAAAAGCCCGAGAGAGTGATCCATTGAACCCCGGAGGAGAGTTTCCTCCCTTACAATTTCAGTAGAGTACCATTCCACTACAATTTCCTTTTCTCGCACCGCTGCGTGGTCTCTGATGTGTCCGTGTGTTTTGTGTGCAACGAAAAGGAAAAGAAAACACCGGTTTCTCTGGTTGAATACAATTTACAATGATCATGATTCATGAGATGATTACGACGATGTTAGTTAAACACAGAATATCTGTGATTATGGGACAACCGTAAAAATAAAAATCAAACTTCAAATAAATTCATCCCATTTCCATTCCATTTTGGCCCCTATAGCTCTGTATAATTTGAATAAAATACGCTGAGTGGGCTAAAAAATTTAAATGTGTGGGTATGTATAAAACAACATAACATCGTGCTACTGCCATTGCCACTTCATTTCATTCTGTGGTGTAAATTGCAAACTAAATTTAGTTCCAGGTTCGCTGTGTTCTTTCCGTTGAGGTTTACTTGGTTTGGTCTGACCAAACCAAACCTAAATGTCGTATGGTACGTTTTTAATGGTGGGTTTCATTAAAGAAAATACTTTGTACCCAATGATCCCTCACATATTTTCAATTACACTACACGACAGCCACAGCAAGATGCAGAATGTTATTTCAAAGGTGGTAGCGGTTTTCTTTTCCTAATAAACATCGCCGAATAGATTTAATTCATTTCGGGGGAAAATTCTTAGAAAAGGGGAAAAGTTTTAAATAAGATTTGGCGTAGGTTATTCTGTGGTACAAAAATAAACGTTTTTTTAGGAAAATAAAGTTTGGCTTCGTAGAGATGCAGGCACCTTTCCATTCCTGGATGACTGAGTCTGAGCTCTCCTTTAAAAATCAAGGTATAGAATATTAGGTATAATTATTATTGTATCTCCCCTTATTATTTTTTCTTGCTTGCAGTCAATGCTTCAATGTTTCACATCACCAAAGATTCCTGAGATTCTTTATTTTCCCATTTTAAAAATATATTATTATAAAAAGTTATCCTTGTGGAATAGAAAAAATTAGATAGGTAAATTAATTTTTTGGAGCAGGCTACGAAGAAAAATGAAATGGAAACCTCTAAAAATTAATCAAGAAAAATGACGAAAAAATGCAAGGAAAAGAAAATGTTTCTTTCTGAATAAGAAAAGAAATTTTCTAGAGGGGGGAAGTTTCAAATTGGGATTTATTCCGCTTGCTGCTTGCCTGCCTTCCTCCACCATAATTATTTTTAATTTTCAAGGCAAAATAAAAATTCAGGAGGAAAAGTAAAAACAATGAAAGTGATATGAACACGAACGATATGGGAACAAGGGAGAGAAAAGAATGGAAAGTTTTTAATTGAATTAATTTAGCTGTTTACTGCGCTGTATGCAGCTCCGGATGCATGCGCTCAATAGAGCCAATCTATTCACTAATGCTCATGAACTCTGCTTTATAATGACACATTATTCTGAAAATGATGAAGTCAGCCCAAATGATGTAGCATTTTAGAAAATGTAGAATTATGTTGATCTCCCAGATCATGTTTCACAGCTTAATAGTTAGAGGTAATATAAATGCTTATCTGAGTGTGCATTCAAGCGCAACCTAAATTCTCACTTTGTTTAATGCTCCACTCTCAATCTCATCTCAATAATAAAATAATTCTGAAAACGTCTGCAGGCTGTTTTTCCTTGGTTGCTTGCACTTTATCACGACAACGGTACGATCATGATCATGAATCATGTCATGATGATCACTTTTATTTTACTTTATTTACTGTGCACCACGACATGATGCTCCATTGCATTGTTTTAATTAAATTAGGCGTTTTTTCTTAAAAGCACTTTTCTGTTTTCCATTCAGCGAGTCCCAAATGTCCCAAAAATTTATTTGCCTTTCTAATCTATTCCGCCTTTTCATATCAACTCATGCATTACTTCAGAGAGAGAGACTCACTCACATTAAAAGTGCAAGTTGCTTTTGCCTACTGTAAACTTTGGCATCGTCAAGAGACACTCATCAGCGGAGCGCATCACCGTTGCATCCGCTAATTCGACAGAGTCTCATCCCTTCAATCTCATCCCATGAATTATTTTTCAGCTCTGTTGGATTACATATGACGTTTTCACAACTTTCACCACTTTTTCTCTGATTGTGTGAAGAGCAGCAGCATTTATTTGCATCAATCACGTATGTACAAAGTTGTCGCAGAGGCATTGCATAGCTCAGTTTAACTTAGCCGATAAAATCGTCGGAGCGGAAAAGAAATCAGCTTAGGCTTATATTAAGCCTAAGTGAGCAAAGTGCATCTTCAATTCCAGCCAATCTTGTCTTTGCTCGTCAAAACAAAATTCATCAAGCTTTGGCTTGACTAATCACACAAATTTATTTTCAGTTCAAGGTCTAAATGGAATGAGCCAAACTAAGGGATGAGTTATCGTTCGTTATCAACGTGGTTGCATTCCGCACTCATTTGTGGGATGGGATTGTTACTCGTTACATGAAACATGAGACAAGAGATAAGGAGACAGATACGTACAGTGTATTTACGTAAAGAGGAATGTGAAGACGTTCTGTTTTAATGTGCACATTTTCCAAGAAAATGTTTACTTAAGCTAACCAAAAATCTCTGCACCGCATCGTACCGCAGAAACCGCCAACCTCAGACTCGTGGCATTTTTTTCTCCTTTTCTATGCACTTTACTTAACTCTGCCCTTTTACTAAATGCAGTTTGGCAGTAATAATATGCTTATTATTAAAGTTTCTGGGTACGAGCTATGCATATTTACAGAAAAAGTACGAAGTTGCTTCAATAAATGAAAATGAAGATGAGATTTGCATTATTACTTTAATTCTCTCTCTTGGCTTCTCTTTTGTATTTATTATCTTGCATTTTGCATCACATCACATCACATACATTTCACTGCAGCTACCCACTGCACTCCAGTTTAAATTAAAACTCGAGTGGTTGGAAAGAAAACCTTTTCTGGAGCACACGTCTTTTTTTTCCCAGTATGTATATATTAAACTTCTGTGTTCGATCGTGTCTGTGTCGTGTGTGGCCATAAACAAAACAAAGCAGAGTAAACGAGGAAGTTACATCTTCTCTTCTCGGTCTTGCTTTCCTGTCTCCACTTAACTCAAATTCAACTCAACTTCAAGTTACCAGCTACTACCGGGTTCGGGTTTAGGGTCGCGGTTCCATTCCAGGAGTGGAATGAAATGGAATGTTCACTTCTCTTCCTAGAATATGAAAAAGAGGGTTTAGATACACCGAGAGAATAAAATAGTGCTTATTTTTTAACAGGAAACGAAGAGGATGCTTTCAGTGGATGAAAAATTTTCTTTCTCGGAGTTCAAAAGCAGTAAGTAGTAAGTAGCGCAATGACGAGCAACCCTTGTAATACTATCATGTTCGTTATTCCTCTACAACAATTTGTTATGCACCCCTTCCTTTCCTTTCCTTTTTCAACTTAATTTTGCTCCGCTTCCTTATAACCTATCCAGGAGAGAGAGGATGAAAATTCACTAGTTTGTTCTCCAAGAGTAGCCTTGAGGATTGAAGAATTTCCTGTGAAAGGAATTTTTAAGAAGGTTTGTTCAATTTGAAAAAAAGCCATCCATTCGTTTATTTCCATAGTCCACAGCCGATTTGTATTTTCTTTGCTCCCCGTTGCGTTTTCAAGTGGAGTGGAGTGGTAGTACTGGGGTTGGTTTGGGATGGATCTGGATGGAACAGTTCGAGTTGAGTGGAGTGTGTGCATTGCGCATCCTTTTTTAAATTAAAGAAAACAGGGAGTAAAGAGGGTTACTTTTTTAACTTGCACCCTTTTTCACTTTACTTTTCTTTTTCCGTTTTTTATCAGGAGGATTTTCGTAGTGAAATGTTTTGTGTGTTTGTGTGTGTGCATACAAGATGTACCTTACGAACTGAAGCTGCATAATGTGATAGTATCACATGAACATCACTTGAATGCGAACATGCGGGTAAACTTCCTGCTGTGCGTTTATTACATGAAAGAAACGTATTTTTTTCTTGCCTCCAGAATATTTTATGAATGAAATGTCCCTTTTTCTTTTTCCAGAAATCATTTTGAAAGCAACATGGTCAAGAAGCAGAGAAATGAGCTGTTTCTTCTCTTCTGCTCACTTTATTTATTTTTCTCTTTTTTCTTCCTTTCACCAAAAACACGACGTTATTGCTTTTTCGGACAAAAAGGGAAATGGAAATTGGAAGTTGACCTAAACTAAGCTAAACTCATGTTGAGAAAAAAAGTAATTTGGAAAAGGGAAAAATAAAATATTTTCGTGTGTTTAAAATGGAGAAAGTGAAGTGGAGAGGCACGTACTCACAATGTGGCCATTATGATGCGGGCAACGTTTTTACGTGAGTAGGGCAAGACAAGACAAGACAAGGGTAAACGCAATGGTAGCATACCTACATGATATTAGACCGTATGAAGTAAATAAAATGAAATAAATAAATAAATAAAGGGCGAAAGCGAAGTAGATTTTTATGGGGCTAGTTTAGTTTCAGTTTTGCTCAAAGGAAACAAGATTGAGCATGGAGCATAAGTAGCAGCGGGAGGGCAGACAACACGAGGTGGAAGTGGAAGTGGAGGTGACCATATTTTACAATGAATAACGATCTCCAGCAAAAAATGGACCAGGAGAAAAGAGGGCAGTGGACAGTAAAAAGCAATCTGTAATATATCCTTCTTTGCTCTTTTCATATTAAACAACTAAATAAATAAATAAAATGGCTCGAGTAAGTGGGCAAAATATTGCTTGTCAAAATGTTAGATCTTAATCTTTTCCCAGGAAATTGAAGTGGTGCATAGTGCATTCAGCAACAATGCTAGATTAAAGTAAAAAAGAGCCTCCAGTATTTATCATCCCTCCGCATTTCAGACTCTCGCCATCGCCAGAACCATCAAAGCAGACCCAGTCTGCTTAGATAATGATGATCGTGCTGCATTGCGAAATAATAAAGCCTCTTCATTTCATTCAATGAAACAAAATGAATGTTCATTGTTTACTTAGAAAATGTCACCGCTTTTGGAGGACAATGGCATTGATAATGCATAAATGCACATAAAATGTTTTTGTTATCAGTGGTATTTCCAAGAAGATAAAACAAGTGCATCACGCATCCCCATCAATATCAATATAATTTATATCAATGCAATGCAAGATTTTCTTTCAGGAAATCCAAAGTGACATGTGAATATATTGCAGACATATTTTATCGTGATCATGATTATCCATCGTCGCATTCGGGATTTAGATTCAAGCAAGGTTTACTTGAACCTGGACCGTGATAAATAAATAAAAGTAAAAAGGCCGGAAAGAAAATCTGTCGCGACTCGCGATGTAGAAGAGCATGTAGAAGGACGATGCTTGTTGCGAGCAAAGCAACGGAGGAGGGAGGAAAAACTGGTTTCGTTACGTTTACTTTATATTTTGGTGAAAAGAAGAATAATGAATTCGTTAACTGAGCGAAGCGAGCAGTGGGCACACGAAACAAAAACGAAGAAAAACAGGGTGAAAAGAGGGTGAAATTTTTCTCTCACCCAAAAAGAAATGAAAAGAAGAACCGAAGCACAAGTAGAGAATATCAAGTAGGCTACATGAAATATGAGGATTAACTTAACGTAGAAAAGGACTGGTGAAGAAAAAAATCGTGGGAAGGGATGATGAAGTAAAAACAGTAAAAGCGGATTTTTCTTATTCCAGGGGAAAAACGCATCCACTCGTCTCACAGTCTCACTCCACTCCGCGTACTCTACTATTTTATTCATTGCGATTGAGAGTAAAAAGTGTAGATACCCGTACCGGCTGTAACAAAAACCTGGTCCGTTTCATTTTCTAAGTCGCACTCACCCTCCGCCCCTGATCTGGCTCCATGACTTGAATATTTTATTTGCTCTTTTTTGAGTTACTGTGAAAGCGTTGGGGAAACAATGGATTGCAATCACCTTTCCTCCACATCCTCATCCAGAGCCACCTCATCGTCGGTGTTTGTGATCGTGATCGCCAGCACCATCACCAGACTAGACAAATACGAAAATCACCCTTCGTTTCACAAAAACTGAGAAAACTTTTTTCTGTTATTTTTGTCAGGATTAAGACAGAATGGAGAGGGTGAGTTCATGCACGTCTGCATGACGAAGATACAAATAAGATGATTTTCTTAAAAAGGGAGTTGTTTGTGCGCAGTCAGTTGATACTATTTCTGGTTTTGGTTAGTCTTGTTTTCAGAACGTAGATAATGTCGCAGGGAGTGATTTCAGTTTAATGCAATGTGACATCTCTGTGACAAGCTATTTGGTAGGATTGGACGAAATGATACAGTGATGATGAGAGGATCGTGACGTGTTTGACAATGACAGAAATGAAATGACAGTAACTGTACTTACTTAAAGAAAGAATTAGTCATCAATCTCTATCACCACAGGAATGTCGTTACTCCAATTAACACTTCGTCTTCTAGGAGTGTAACATTTATTAGGAAAGGAACGAGTGTGACAAGTTACTCAAGATTTGTAGCATCATCATAGACTTTGCTATGAAAAATAAGGCTTTGTTGCACTGGGAGCTAGCTGGGAGTCCCAGCATGGATATGGAACGGTGCCACCGACAAGGAGAAAAGACATAACTACGACTACCCAAGTGCATTCACATAGGATGTGGTGCACACAAAAATGTTCAGGTGGCACCAGCTTGGCTTTTCTTATCGGTTTGGTTACGTTAACTGTTAAGTCAGACTTTGAACTTGAGTCCAGTCCAGAGATAAATGAGTTTACATGCGCTGTAAAAATTTCTCGTTTATCGCCGGAAGTCAATTGTCAAGATAATATCAGCTTGAAAATTCTATTTATAATAATTCATACCATAATATACATTATATTCGGTACCTAATCAATGGAGGCTACATATTTAGTTTTTTTTCATGTCATCTTTGTGTACTTTACTTGGGATTGTGTATTGTGTGCGTATGATGTTTTAGTATATAATCATCGACGCATGTATTGTACCACCTTACAGTATATAGCGAAGGTCTACATGAACACAAATAATTTGTTGACATTTTGTGTAATTTTTCAACGTAACGTCCATACTATTTATACAAACACAACCGATGACTTCATCTATAATTTAGGATTGTTAATGCTTCTGTTATCTCTATCCGCCTATTATCTTTATCTTCATTTATCTTTGGTGCCATGAGTAATGTATTTTACAGCATAATGTGAAATGATAATTCAATGTTACATTGGAAAAAGGCCACAGTCAACATAAACTATGAACTGTGGTCTTAAAGAGTGTGTCGAAGTTTGAAAATCACACAATTCTAATTTTTTTTAAGTTGGAAAAGTATTTATCAATCGTTGATTATAGTAAGTCAGTTACGGGTAAAAAATGCCTCTTGATGTATCAAATTCTTCTGGCGGCACTCGGAACCGGACTCTTCATCTTCTTTTTGATTTGTCTATACCTAATTCGAGACCACTTCTGCGGATCACAGTCAAGGGGAAATACTGATGATGTCATAGTGCCGTTTGTAACCCCTAAGATTCCTTTGAGTCGTAGACCTTCAGCACCCGACGATAGATCATTTCCCAGAAATCGTTCGTTTGATTCAGTAGGGTCAATCGTTGACCCTAACGTTCGAGTGGAGAAGATGCGAGTGGTGCAGACAAATCTGCTGGAACATAAAGCACAGCATGATGAAGGAAGTCCGACTTCCGAACCCCACCTGATAATTTCCGTGTTCGCAAGCTCAACCAACGTTGGAGGCTACTGCATTAACGAAAAGGAGAAGCGTGCCTCTTTTTACGTTCTTCCCGCTGAGGACCTTCCATGTCACTTGTCAGTGTACAGGGAGAACTCGGAAGTGGAAATGAAGAATTTCCTGTTCGCCCTGTTGCTCTGGAGCAGTGAGATTAAAGAGGTGCGAAAGTTATTTGCATACACTTCAAATTCTTCTATCAACAACGACTCTAATCGTTACGGCAGAAGGGCGGCCAAGTTGCTCGAGCATTATTCCACGTGTGAGGGGATCACGGTGCGAAATGACTGCCGCAACTGTGTCAACTGGAAAGTGGACCCTAAGTCCTACGCACAGTACATTCTCCCTGCAGAGGATTTGTCCAATTGGAACTTCATGGATTTTCAGTACTTCATCAAGAACTTTTACGGGATTGAGTGTGAAAATTTTAGTGGAACACATGTCATTCCTCCAGTGGTACGTTTCAATCCAAATTTGTTTTTTTTCGTGTCATTTCAGCTTCTATAACTTTAAAATTTATTTTTTAATATGAAATAATTACAGATTGTGGATCCTCTAATGAGATACGAAGAAACGGCGAATTACAATGATTACATAGACCAGGTGCGTAGTGCAATGCAACTGTGGACAGATCCTTGTAAAAAATGCGGCTACATTGATGACGAGACAGCTTCGATGAATAGCATTAACAGAGTAGCACGATAGACCAAATAAAATATTTCGTAGTAAATTTTTGTACCTAGAAATCGACTAGCTCAAAACCCCTTTGTACATAATAATCTGAAACGTAAAATATTAATTAATAAATACCTATTTTATTTATGCGTTATACAAAATCAAAATTAATGAAAGACGAACAAAAACGAAAGTGTTTATTCCGGACCACTGTCATGTTCAAAAGAAACGGTAATGATTGATTGACAGTAACGAGGAATTATCGTGAATCACGACAAAGACATAAAGAAACACGACTTTACACACGTGAACGTTAAATATTGTATACATATATATGCAGCTATTCCTGAAATTACATAAAAAATTATATTATTTACACACCTACAATTACAACGTTTCATTTTCCTTGCTCGCTGGTTATCTTTTCTCATCCACTGCAGTACAGTAACAGAGTACAGAGAATCATTTCATTCTACTTATTCGCTTCACTTCACTCGCGTATTTTTCATTTTCCACCAATCTCACCCACAAATCTCTGCTCCGCTGTATAATGTACACAGAACAAATTCGTTGTTGTCATTTTGATGTAGTAATGAAATATGACCACGGTGAAAAATTCCTAAGCATCATGTTCTGCATGCATAAAATATGATTATAAATGTCACAACCCAAATGCATACAATTATTACTGTGTCCATGATAAGTATGCATGGCATGGGGATGGCGTATTCACAATGAAACAACGACTTTCGTTTCATTTTCTTCTCAAGAGAGAGCCTTAACTTTATGTATGATTGATGATGGGCCACTCGTTCATTACATAAATGAGTGGTGCGCGCTACCGCCACCGCCAAAATAAAATCACAGCCATCACGAACTTACTTGACTTCACTCTGCTATTTAAGTAATGGTAATGTGAAAATAATTTCCGCGCTGTTTATTATATGATTTGTCGTCTTTAGCGCTACCACCGCGAAACCAAAAAAATATCTGAGTAAGTTGATGTTGTTATAGTTAATAGGAGGCTATAATAATAATGCAAAAGTAAATTGGAAGGTAATGGAGCAAAGCGAGTGGAGCGGACCAAAAATTATGGGACATGGCACAGGCTTTGCTGTGCTGGCGACTTACTCAACTCACCTCCGTGCTCGAAAATTGTTACCTTGCCTTCTGTTATTTTACGTTATGTTATTCTTATTGCAGTCCATTTTCTCCTTGGCTTGACCTCATCGTTCGTTTCTACTGCATAAATGATATTAGCAGCAGTAACACTTAATTTGCTTCCTGTGTGTACGTACGTACCTCAGCTCTGGCTCCAGTTCCAAGCTCCGTTTTTTACTGAAAATGTCACATGGAATGCCACTCATGTCCACTTGAATACTTCCAAATTTGGACCAAAAGTCCGTCTTTTTCCTTTGTGTGCGCCAGCCAGTTCCCATTATGATTTTATTTCTCCCTTTCTGCTTTTCCAAAACTGTCCATCTGGATCCTGAATCAAAACGGTGCTCTCCTTTTTCTTAAGTATGTCTCTACCATTACACTTACCGTTATTGTTACAGTTTTTGACCACCAGAATAGCCAAACATTACATTAGAGTGAAAGCAGTGAAAGGATATTTTACCTTTTCTCAAAAAATATTTTCATTTTCCCTTTACGAGCTTAGGCATCTTTTTTTGCGATGATGAAGGGAGTACGAAGCTAGAGCATCTCAACGTGCCATTTTTAAGTCAGTGCAGCATGCAGAAAGTTAAGGAGACTCCATGAAATAAAATAATGTTATTTGAAGTGGAGAATTTTTTGGCCGCAGAGCTCATTACTTATGCAAATAGTAGTTTCCGACTCTTCCAGTTCCAGTTGCTCACTCAGTGCCACTGCAGATTTTTGTTATGATTGTGTTACCTTACCTTTAGCGTTATGGTTGCAGCAGCAGCGGTGACTGTTGACGTTCCCTTTCTCAAACGTTTTCACAGTTATTATTACCATTGCGCTAAAATATGAATCAAAAACTCCACTTTTATAATAATGCAATGCATGTGTGCTACTTAACTTTCTCAAGTGTAATAATAACAAAGCTTGTGGAAACGACTTAAATGCATGCGTTTAATAATACCTAATAACAGAGTGGAGCCACTTCACCATCTAGAAACAAAAATGTGTCCACACGAGAAAAACCTGGTTTAGTCATAATCCGAGACGTCAAATCACGCACTTAAATTCAAACCGTGAGACAGAGCTTTGGAAATTTTGTGCAATTTCCTTGGAATATTTTTGTGTTGTTTTACTACCTCTGAGAGGATTAATGACGCTTAATTAATTAGCAGTTTTAAATTACATTATATAACATTAACAAGGGGTCACTGGGATCACTGGAATTATAAATTTGGCAATCACTCTTTGTGCTAGAAATTCAACTTTATCAGAAATTAAGCTGCTTCTAAAAATCGGAGGTAGCACAAAGCACAATTGTTTTTAATTATGGTTTTGTTTAGTCTAGACTGAGTCTGTGAGGAGAAAGTTGCAAAAACAATGATTACATAATTCTAAACTTATTTTTCTCATATCACTTTCATGTGGTTGCATCACATTACATTAGTCGACAAATAGCGAGTTTGCCCATTATTAAGCTTATTTTGTCTGGGTAAAAGTTAGAAGAGAGAGAAAACAGAGTAGGTAAAAGTGAAAGCACGACAGTGAAGGATGATTGCGCACAAATGTCACATTCACTAAATCATTTTCCTTGTGCACATATTTATTTATCAAGAACG
>VYYJ01000689.1:0-47400 GCA_021029165.1 Cyphoderus albinus | reverse complement strand
TATCCAGCCATTTCTCTTTGATTGATAATATTATTATGCTTTTACAGTGAAATATTCTCCATCTGCTATACTTAATATAAAATAATGAAAACACGTGCGACTTACATTGATGATTTTCTGCTTTACTTTATCCGCCCTTGGTTTGGTTATTATCTAACTTTCACCGTAATCTGAAAACAAAGAAAAAAAGTAAATTTTATTCTTTGATAGGTTGTTGACTTTTTCTATTCTTAGAATTTTCACTTATTTAGAATTGCATACGAAATGAATGCACTTAACAATGTTGATGATATGTGAGTTTGAGGAGACGACGTATTTTGGTTGCAATGAAATCAACCGAAAAATTGCGGGCCATGCATACTGTTTAGCATATCTTTAAAGCAGGACTTTTTAAAAAGCTTGTACAATGAAAGACAAATAACATTATTTTTTACTATAAAACAAACAGAACCGGTTCTCTAATACATTCCGGCTTCCCAGAACTCTCTTTCGTTTGAAAAATGAGAAGCCAGATAGATTATATTTTATATTAATGGAAAGAAAATGTAGTAGTGGGAGCTATGTGAAATTGAAAAAATAATAGACCTTGGTTTTGCATGCTTTTCTCTCATGCCTTGAAGAACATTACCATAAATATTCCTGGAACCCAGAGAAAAGGAAAGTGGAAAGGGAAATCGAGACGGAAGTTATGCACACGCACTGATACATTACAATGCAGTGCAACCCGAGGGTTGAACCCTTACCAAATCCATTACTACAATCCGACCTTTCAAACCGAAGGAAGGAATTTCTCTTTTTTCAAGGAATACCAACAACCGTAAGAAAGGGGACAAAAGGAAAAAAATGACTATGCATGATCTAGAAGCTACCGCACACCAGAGATCTGCAGCACAGCCAAAGTACGTTATATTTTATACTTGTACCATTTAAGGTTCACTTGCAGATTGCTTCGGACACAAAAAATTTATTTGTTGCTTTTCGAAAAGTAAAAAAAGAGCAAAAAAGCAATGTACCGCAGGCACGCGTCGCTTCTTATTTAATCTTCTTTACCTTCCCAAGTGGCCCCGAATAACGACATGCATGCCGAATAATACACGGACTATCGGAGGGAGACGAGATTTTTTTTTCATTTGGATGCATTCTGTAAAATCCTGGTATTATGCAGTTAGATGAAGGCAGGAGTAAGAAATCATTTACTTCACTCACTTCTGCTTTCGATTTTTATTCTCTTATTGTCGTGCTGGGCTGAAAAAAGTGAATCACGAAAGTAGTCGCTCGCTGCTCCAAACACACACACTCTACTACAAATGACTACAAGTGAGTGTTTTTTTCTGTCATCTCAAAAAACTATGCGCTAAGCTACGGGTTTACGAGTCCCACTCCTGCTGTACAGTGCCATTTTAGGAGTGCAAAGCAAATACTTATTGGCAGATGGGAAATGCACTCGACGAAGCGGTTGCTTCTTATTATTACTCGGGATTCTGAAGCTAGCGGATGCGAGAAGTGACTAAATTCTTTTTGTTTCTCGTTGAAGGTATCTAGGAATGCTGTATTAAAGAAAAGACTGCCTCTGATAATGTTGATGATGATGACAATGGCATCGAAGAATGCGGCAAGGTTTGCAGCAAACATTTTGTCTCATTTTTTGAAAAAGAGTTTCTATTTCTGCATGAAATGAAGAACAGCGGTAGCATCTCGCAGCAGTAAAAATGCAACGATCTTCATGCATGTCGTAGCCTGCTGTGTCTTCTAACCGTCACGCTTTTCCTCTCCAATAAAAGTGAACCTAGCCAACAAGAAGCAAGATGCAGAAAAGGCAGAAAGAGGAAGGAAAGGACAGGGCCATGGGAAGTGAATCGGACAAAGGACAAGGAAAAACTTGGGTTTCCTTACTTGTTTCTTGTTTCGTGTGTATTTTTATTTTGTGACAAGTCCATATTTCTTTTATAAGCCACATATTTTTCCTTCACGTCCAACTCCCAACAACTTCAGTAGGAACTACTTCATGTAACTTACTGTGATTGTGAGTTATCATTGTTTTTCCCGACTCACTCCTTTCTCGCATTTTCTTTTACTTTTTTGTACACACACACAAAACACGCGTGCAGAAGTGCTCGTTTACCAGTTTCCAACTTGAACGTTTTCATAATCGTTGTCATTTTTACAGCTATGCGAAACCCACGTGTACTTCATACTTTACTTTGCTACTTCCTACTTCTTTTCTTCTTTCTTAGAAATGTCGTTAGTCGTTAGTTCTTACAGCGTCTGAGACCCTCTGAGAACTTGTGTTGGACAGAGCCAGAACAACATTATTTTCCCTTCAAAAAGAATGTCGAGGAGAAATGGTAATACCATAATTTGTGTTGTGTGTGTCTATATCTTTTTTTGTTTTGCTTTTTCTCCGCCGTCGTCGGTAACTTTTTGGATGGAATAGAAGAAAAATGTTGGGATTGTTGTTTATTTGATTGCCTTTTTTATTAAGGAAAAGTATTGTTGTGAGTGGTTTTACTTTTGGAGACTGCGAAGGAAGACGGGATGACACAAACTAACTTTTCGCTACAGATACCACTATATTATCAACAAGGCCAAGTGACTCATATCTTTTCAAGCTACGGTAATAAAAAAGTGAGATGATTGAGTTATATTCGTTTCAATTCAACATAATTTATTAAGTAGATAGTCTAGAGGAACGAAGAAGAGCCTACTCTATGCCACGGTGAGTATCTTAATCTCACTCTGTAGGAAGAGGTAAAATGTAAAGTTGGAGTAGGTATAAGTTTTAAAAAGCTTTCTTTGCGTAGTTTTATTAGTATTACTAAAATTTTATTACTTATACCATAAATTGTCATCTGTATTAATAAAAAAGATCCATGAAAACATGATCTGAAGATTTGATAGTTCGTTAGAAATTTTCATGTGGAACAACTGCAAAGGCAAGGTACTTAACCAGGGCTTTACGACTTTTATTAGCAGTGAAGCATTTCTTGTGCTGCTAATGGAATTAACAAATACCATTTTCCTACATAGGCTGAGAGGCTGACCATTTTGTTTCAAAGATTGAAAGGAACTGATTTGATTTCTATTCATGACATCAGACATTCCCTTCACTCTTCAATTTGGGAGAGTGTCATTCTGTGTCGTTTTTTTTCTTTTCTCCTTCACTCAGATTCAACCCTCTAAATGCCCAGAGAAGCGAACAATAACTCGTCGAACTGTCATAAACAATTTTATACCAATTTCGACTCTCCGCCAACGAGAAAAACGACTTCCTTTTTTTGATAATGTCAAGAGACGAGACTTTTTTTTTTCTTTCCACTATCTTCACTCGCCTCTGCTCAGTTGACATTCCTTTGCTTTTAGATGATCGACACTGAATTCAGCGTAGCCATACACTTTTGAATTAAATTACAGAGGCGAATGATTGATTTACGTGATACAATTCAAACCATGTTTCAGAGTTCATCGAGTACGTCAAAACTAATGCACACTATATTTTGCTATGTAAACACGTGGCATACACAGCCTTGAAATAAAGCCCATGGAAAGGTCGTGGAAAAGGAAAGAGATTATTTCCGGAACTTCAACCCGTCAGAAAAGTGACAGCAGTGGGAGTACAACAATGTCATTACTGTTCCACTGCAGCTTCCGCTATGAAATCCGTGAATGCGTATAGAAATTTTAAAACAAAAGATACGATAATGTCATTGCGACAACTCGCAGTGAAAACTTTGGAAGCCGTCACAACATTAATGAAATATTACATATGTATTATGTTTGCGTCAGTTTACGTTGCATCAACATCTTTTTACCCGTCTGTTTGAATATCTCTGTGTAATTAAATATAAGTTATGCTTATAAGGCAAGACGCAATGCGAATGACATGATGGAGGATGTCTACGGTCAAAGTGTAGCTTTCCAGCCAGCCTAATGATGATAATGATAACACTTGTAAGGAAAAGTTGCAAGGTAGCAGTGTATGTACATAGTAAATAAAGGCAGAGAAAGAGAGTAAAAGTTACCTTCTCTATATATTAATGAAGCTACTTAGTTTCTAGTTAATGAATTAACGAACAGAGTTGGTTTTCCCTCCAAAAACTTGTCTAATGATCAAGGAAGTCTGGAAACTGAAAACAGAGTGGATAAAGTAAAAACTAATTTACAAACACAATATTATGCTGTGGTGTACATTTCCTGCTGTTTTCATGGAAAATATGAGAACGACCGACACCGACGTACAGTACTTAGCTCCACACATGCCCAACTTTGTTTTCCTTCACAGCATTATTATCCACTGCATGACACTTAATCTGTTTCTCCATCCATTATTCTAGATTGCTCACGCTGTTGTTAGTGTTAGTAAATAAGTACACAGTACATTTCTTTACTTGAGGTAGACAGGAGAAAAAAGTGCACAACTGTGCCACAAGTCCATTGTAGAAACGTGTAACCTGTCCGTTTCCTGGTTATTTTTGCGTCAAAAAAATAGAAAGAAAATTCATCGGGATAGAGGAGCTGGCTGTGACGGTGTAAGCAGACGTATGTGCACATTGTGCATAATCTTGGAGTGAGCGCAGGACAATTTTATGTACCTCTTGGATTCTTTATAATTTTTCTTCTTCTAGCACTGAAATACGAGGGCTGGAAGTGGCCGTATTCATTAAATACAAGAGGAGTAACTAACGAAGTATAATGAAAATCTGTCCGTACATACATAACTTTGTATGTAATGGACATAGAAAACATAGTTTTATGCCTACCTTGCTGATCCATAAGCTAAACACATTACAAGGCGCTGCTCCTTTAATATACTTTTTCCCTTTTTCCTTCTAGGCCTTCCGAAACTTTATCATCATGTCATTAGCATTGCAACTTCTGCTTTCTGAGTGGGTGTTGTGTTGAGCTCTATTCGAATGCTGCTACTTTTTTGGTATTTTGGTGGTACCAAAAGAACAAGATTAGAATTCTTATGAGAACTGTAGAAAGTGGAAATGCTCGTGGAGAAAACCACACCACGTCATCGCGCCACACGGAGTGAACATACGTTTTTTCCAAGAAGGCAAGCCATACACACCTATTTATTTACTAAGTCGACATATATTTTTACGTCTTGTTAAAGTTTACGCATTGCATATTGTTTCTCGCTCTGGCCTTCTCGCCTGACTTCCATTTCTATGTATACATAATACATTACATCACTACGGCATTGTTCTACTTACTACAACATCACATCAAGAAACCACAAACGCACACATGTATAACTACCTTCTTCCGCAAAGAAAATGTGAACTCGCGAACTGAAAGAGAAAAGTCTGAGAATGGGATCCTGTCACTATTTTCTGCTGTGTCGCTGTCTACTTGGTATTCCTCATTGCCCCCATCGTATCACCATCATCATCGTCATCATCTTCAGGCTTTTACTTTTCCACGTTCAACAAATTCCTTCACATCTTTTGCAGTTCTTCGCCCGTTTTCTTCATAATGTGTTTACATTCAAATCTTCAACAGCGGTGTCATCCCAAATTTGGTTCGTTCCGTTTCCTGTTTATATTTTTGTACCTCACTCGGCGAAAGTAAAAAAAAACTGGAGAAATTGTGTTTCTGTAGTCCTAATGTACCCTGTGATATACCAAATATACTCATTCTCTATGTAACTTGCAATTTGGGGACAATGTATTATACATGGATGTGTGCTGGAGGTGAAGAAACGGCAGCGTGTGAGACATTGCAAAGCTTCATTATTACTAGGCAAAAAGTCATCCTGCCGTAGTATGACATTAGCGAATTTCAACAAATCACTCACTTAAGATAAATATACTGGCACTGCGGACATCTGGCACGACACACACGCGACATGTAGCATATAGCCGAGTACACCGAGCACTATAATGTTGATGAACCATTAGGTTATCTAACTAAAAAAAAGAAAACGTGTCTGAAATGAACAAAAATTTCCCGGTGTTTCATGTGTATCATTCTGACAGGGACGTTCCACTTCCCTGTTTCACTTCCACTTTTACCCAGTTCTTAATGGCGAACCGCACTCATGCTCTCAGGTTTTAAAGTGAAAGCCAAAAACTACTATAATTGGTCTTTTCATGTAAGAATTTTTTTACTGGAAAATTCAAGGGACAAGCGATTGTTTACTATGCATGCAACGATTCACTTGCCTTCTCGCAGTTCTCCCGGAATATAATTTTATCATCGTTGTAATATTTCAAGCCTAATGTCACTAATGCGATTGCAACTGCCGGAAGCCTTTGAAATTCTGTTTTCAGTGACAGTTTTCAGCGAAGATTCGCAAACTGCTGAGTTGCCGGGGATTACGAAAGTCTGCACAATTCAGCTGATGTGCAACATGATTCAGCTTCAATTGGAAATTCCACCTACAAATTATAGTTCAAGCATGGGAACAATCAATAGTAATGGGATCGTCTAATCCTCTAACTTTCTCCCACAACTGTATAAAATACAGTTGGCAACGGCAATGACATTATCTTCGATACGTATCCGCTTCATTGTGCATTCTTAACTTAACTCAAAACTTATTTATCTAATGCACGTATCCCATTCATACGTCCAAACTTTGTGAGTATGCAGCATTCACGCTTTGCCAATTAAATAGTCACAATCCCATAAAACGTCTCCCACAAATGGATTTATCCAATATCTAAGTGCATTAGCTATTCGTTCCTACTATTATGGTTATTGTTATCGGAATAAAATTTGTCAATGCCAATATGCAACAACAGGGAGAGTTTTCTCCCAAAAACAACAATTCCAAACCACTGATCTTGTCTTCTTGACTGTTATCTAGTTAGGTGCATTCCTTGTAAATAGCTAGTGACAGCGTGAATAGAAAAGTCTAGACGTGCTATGTAATATAATGCAAACAATGAATATGTACCTAAATAAACACACATAAAATGGTTTCACTTCACGGACAACCTTGAGTATTTTTTCATTGCACTGTATTATAGAATTTGTTCGTCCCACCCACCATGCAGACACCCTGACTAGGTTAGAGTTTGTGTAGGAGAAAAGTTGCAAGTTCCCTAAGGAGTTAAGCTAAAGTAATTATGACCGATGGCCAATTTGCTTTCTCGGTGGGTGACGTTCGGTGACTACTACATAACTACATACATGGTTTGCGCAGCGTATAGGTTTGCTGGTGCTATGCCAAAAATGTGATACATTTTTAATTTAGACTCTGCCGTATCTTTTATATACCGCCACAGGATAGTGAATGGTTTGGAGCACTTGGCATCAACATAGAAAAGTGAAGTTGTATTACAAATAGCTACACTCACTTTCTATTTTACCAACGTGCATAAAACTCAGATACGGCTGGCTTTCACTTTGAAAAAACCGGATGGCTGAGAAAAAAAGTTTTCTTCAAGGAAATGAAGACTCTAACTGGGGGCTTACAGTGAACATTTCCTTAATTTCTGTTTCCGGCCGTTGTCCATGCTGCGCTTTCAACCATCTCTATTTTTTGCTATCATTCTCTAGGGAGACGTTCTAAACGGCACGCTGTTCTGAATAGAAACATTTTCCACTAAATATAACGTGCATTTTGAGAGCGGGTCTATAGACTCCGCTTTTAGTAAAACCTGCCCGATTTGCTCATTGATTACTCCCATGAAAGTTAATGTCAATGCTTTTAGTAGATTTTTTTTACTAATTAGTGTCAGTATATATTTTAGAAACTTCATAAAAATGAGAAAAGCATTGGCTTATGCATATATTCGAATTTATGCTAGTGCTCCCGTTTCAGCCGTATCTATTGATCTACGGTATGAAAGTGGACACCTTGTAGAGAAAAAAATAACCATTTGGCTCTCCATCTCCAGATTATTACAACGGTACACTGTAGACAGAGTTTATTTTAAACTTAAACAAGTATAGCGAATGCATTTCACGCCAGAATCAAGCGACACACAAAAAATGCGGTTTTGATTTCCGTCATTTTTGGAGCTTGCCACTTGCTACGTTTTTAGGCTTGGCGTACATACTTTCTCTAAAAGTTTGAATAATTGGGTTGAGCTGAAATGACACATTGTTGACTACGGTTACGACAAGTCCAAGCCATGAAGACTGTCCATGAAACTCTAAATATGCAGTGCATAGTTTCGTGGTGTTTTTAGTTTGCACTTTCCTGAATTCCTGAGAAACTGGAATCCTCGTGACAGCGTATAATTACAGTCTACTCAACTTGTAGGTGAACCAAGTGGAACATTTTTGACGAAAAATATTTACATATAGGTATAGCATGCATACCTGAAATAGGATCAAGGAGAAAGTTGGTCAGTCCAAGTCTGAAGCAGAAAATGCTTTTCTGGCTGCTTTGAGTAAATAACAGTATTTTATGTGGTAGGCATACGACATGCAGGCAATGACGTTTATTAAGTTGAGACCTGAACATGCTAACGCGAGGCACATGCTTCTTCTCACATTCTTTACCATTATAAATTCCAAAAAAATGAGAGTCGCTGTCAGCTCCTTTCTCGGGCCAGGGACACCCGCTGCCCATTTCTGGACTACGTTTAGTTAAAGAATGAAGTAAAATGTTTAAGAAATTTTCTCCCTGGAATTTACTGGAATTGCTCCCCAGTGAATGTATTAAGCTAATGTTACTTACTACTTCATGTTGAAAAATGCAATGTCTCCTCCGTCAGTTGTCCATTTCAGTTTTATTTTTCCTAATAATCGTTCTTTTAAAAATTACGATAAATTGGGGAATAAAAAATAACTATTTTCTCTTTTTCTCTCTCTTTTAGATTGAGCTTTTTATAGACGAAATCTAGCGTTACGTTTGGAAAATAGGAAGTGGATCCGGAATGGCCATGAATGAATGCAGCTTCGTTTTAGAGAGGAAACGAAAAATCATTCAATAAAAGTTTCCAAAGGTCATGATAAAGTGCAAGGAGCTTTCAAGGCAGAGACCAAAATGCAGTTTCTCAAAAGCGTCAATTTATCTGTAATGTTATGTTTTTCCCCACATGCAACTGCTAATGCATACCATTCCCTTCAAAGAGCAAACGAAAAAAAAACTTATGTAAGAGTTTCCCTTTTTGTTCCTCACGAGCACGAAACACTACATGATCTTTTATATGTACCGATTAAATGGAGTTTTATCACTGGCTTTTATCGGTTATGCCTGCAGATACGGTAAAAGTTCGTCGCATCGATACTCCTTGGCCATCGTAATAAGTGACCATAAATGGCTCAAAGTTAATTCATTTCTTATTTCTTGTGTGATTTTTTGTGTTGTAAGTGCTTAGCTACTATTTTGTTACACAGAGATAACCTCACAACATTATTCAATACAAGTCGAAGCAGGCGACTCAAGAAGGACAAAAGTCTCATTGGAGAGAACAAAAGAGTGTGAAAACATTTATTGCTGTGCGCACTACACACCATGACACTGCAAAGTTGGGCCAAAAATGTAATAAAATAAGTTCCGATGCATTGACTTTGAATTTCGATGAGATGCTTTCAACGGATCTCATATGAACACACTTTCTTCGGTTAGTATTTGTACCAACTGCCAACAACCTTGGTCGGCACTAGTAATCATCATCATGTTTCTAGAATGAGAGCAACATATTCTTGTAATGGTAAATAACTTTCTTCTAGTCGCATTTATGTACATATTTTTCCATTTCACCTCTGCGAGTTTTGTTTCTTGGTCTCTCATGGGGCGAAGGAAAAGGATAGGATAGGACCCTTCAAAAGTGGCAGAATTCATTCTTTTGACTTCTTTGTGTACTTCTT
Source organism: Cyphoderus albinus (assembly GCA_021029165.1). Taxonomy (NCBI): domain Eukaryota; kingdom Metazoa; phylum Arthropoda; class Collembola; order Entomobryomorpha; family Paronellidae; genus Cyphoderus; species Cyphoderus albinus. The sequence continues at coordinate 37,626 of VYYJ01000689.1, read as the reverse complement.
TGCCTACTATTTCTTTGTGTCTTGTTTCGTTAGAAGACGGAGTGTTCAATGTGTGAGAGCAGAGCTCACTTTCTCTGCTGAAAACTCAGGAGAAGAAAAGTTAACCCAACTGAATTGTGAAGCTCGACTTGACTTTCTTTTCTCTCTTGTGGTTCATCTTATTGAGCACGTTCAGAGTTCAGCTGAAAAAATACAGGAGGGCCACACACTCCCAGTCCCAGCGCCGTTTCTCTCTTAACAATAACATTACGGAAAAGTGACTACACAGTCGAAACTCTAGAAAGACTTCCTGTATCTGGGATTCTTTTCAGGTTGTAGATAGGATCCAGGATTTGTAAAGAAGCAGACAACAAGAAGAGGAAAATAGCGTGTGAGGGAAAAAAGAAGATGCAAACAGAAAAACGAGAGGAGCAAAGTAAATTTCTTGCCATTTATTTCCAGCCTTTTGAACAAAATGCAACGTATTTTCTCCTCTTGTGCACCATAATAAACTAATGTTGCACAGCAGAATATTATGCAAGCTGGCTAATATTTGAATGTTCTTTGCATTATATTGATGTGCACTGTAGCGTCATATTTAGTTGCTAGTTGCAGCTGCATTATTGTTTTCTTATGCGTTTCCTGTTTGCTAACAGCGGCAATCTAATCTTAATACATTATCAGAGATAGCTTTCTCTCAGAGACTTGGGGAGCAAAATGAAGTTTTGTATTATTTTTCCCCAGTCAAAATCTTCTGTCTACGCAAATACCATGAAATGCTCATCCCACACGTTGATGCATACTTGTGCATATATAAACTTAAAAATAAAGTCTCATAGACGCAAATTGTTCTTTGCTAGAATTACAATGTAGCGGCAGAAAATAACAGTCGCAGTGAAGCAGACACATTGCAAACAAACTACAGCAAATAAATACATTCCAGTTGCAATTCGTAGTATTACAGTTTACAGTAGTGCAGTAATAGTGAGAAATGAGGAAACGAGCCCATTTTCCTTGTTGGATTGAACGGATTACAACCAGACTGATGATTATGATGCTCTTAAAGTGGTGGTGATGTAAGCATTGGCATAAAAGGCATTTTCGGCTTCAGAAAAAATACATAAAAGCGGAACTAGAGTCAAGTCAAGGAATAAAGCACTTCACTTTAAGTGTGAGTTTCATTTCAGAATATTATTTGCATTTGAATTGGACCGGAACTGCTACTTTATCCGTGCAGAAACGCACTCTGAACTTCACATCACACTCTCAACCGCTGTCATTCACTTTTTCACTTTTTTCTTGCTTTTCTACTCATGCATGCATACCTTTGCGCTCAGTGACTATTATCCCCCTGGATGATGATAATTTAAGCAAATGCATCTGAAAAAAATTGTTCCACAACATTTCAAACCGTCAAGGTCTGCATACCTTTGTTTAAAAATGTGTGTTTTACAAACGCAAACTAAACGGCTTGTGTGTAAATAAAGCACGCAGAAATTTATTCCTAAACCTGTCTACCCTCGTTTACATGATTATGGGCGATTTTGTTTGTGTTAAAATTGTGTACATACCGACTTCATAGCGGTGTGTACACACTTTTCTAAAAGTCGGTAGATTCTTTATTTATTTATTTTACAGCATTAGACCTTTTTCATGGTTGAATTACGTATTAGGTAAAAAACCAATTTTCATTCCCCTGTCGGTTTCAAACTACAGAACCAAAAGCTCAGCCAAAACCGCAAGTTTTTCTAGTATTCAAAATGCAGAATCACTTGTCTTTCACGTTTGCCCGCTGCCTTGTTTAATTAATTAACCGCTATTCTTTATTTATAAAATAGACTTCTGTCTGTCCTTGCCCTTGTAGACATGAGACGTTGTATCTATTATCGCGAAATTTTAATGTGTCCAGTGGGACATTGTTTGTAAATCTCTACAGTTTTAATTTAGCGCATCGGTTCCCCATCAGTGTGGTTCAGATTTCACAAAAGGGTACATTTCTTTGAGCCACGTCATTTAATTCGCAATCATTCTTTTCTACACATTTATTCCTACTATTTTTATACGTGATACATTGTTGTAAATCCAGCATTTATATGCCCACAAATGACTCCACATGCAGTGTCATCGTCATGAGCCAAGCGACAACAAAGTTCCAACTTGTCTCCGGCTTTTACTGCTCTGCTAATGTGTATTAAGTGCACGGAGCCATGCAGCTGAAAATGAGCACAGTGTGGAGCACAGCAGCTACCAACAAGAGGAATGATGAATGACATTATTATCACATTGCATCTTCAGGAGGCCTCCGGTTTCAAAGATACAATCTATGTCAAGCGATATATTGTGGACATAAAACGGCTATAAATGGATACATATATTTACTTAGATTTTCTTATTTTGCGGTAAAGTTATATAAACTTCTGGTTCTATGTTCAGCAGCTTTGTTAAAAGCCAGTTGGTGGATCGAACATGATCTGCTCGCGCATTCTGATATTGTATAGATTTGAAACGGTTGCTGAGAAGGAGCCAAAGCTAAACACATTTTGAACACTCTCCCATTCAGTCTTCTTCCACTTTTCCGTCTCGGAGAGTAGCGAGTATCCTGTGTTCCAGACTTGTCGCGCATTACATCTATCGCTTCGCATTGTGTTTGCTTATGGCAAATGGCCAGCGGGGCAGTACAGCACAAGACGAAGAAGAAGAATGAAAGAAAGCAGAATGCAATGTGTGTACTTATAATAAGCACTTTTTTATCCACTGCACCGTTTTATACAGATCCTCTGACTATGTACAGACAGAGAATCTTCTTCTCTCATGACTGGAGGAAACTGGATGCCGGAATGAAAATAATACTTCGGAGATTTTTTCCCTGATGTTGGCCGCATGCCACGAGCTTCGGCTGTAAAAAGTGAAGTGCCTATAAACCATCGTGTTGATCTCATTAAAATGTGCTTGATGCCACCATTTGACAAGGTAGAGGAGAGAACAGAGCTCTTCAAATAATCGTCTTGTAATGGCAAAGGATTAAAATGGAGGTAATCTACCCATGAAAGTAATGACAATTGCTAACTGACAGCGGCCTACTGCTCCACTCCACCACGCTGTCTTCGGAATATCGGTGCTGACGTGGGAGGAAGAGTGAAGAGAACTGGTTTGAGAATGTGTATGCAATTTAAGGAATTTACTTGGGATTACCTCAAGATCCTTTAAGATTTTCTATTTAAAGATCGGCAAAGAATTAAATTAAAGTGGTGATTAATTGAAACATGCGGTAGCAGGAGGAAATACACGCGTGTAAACTGTGACCGATAAAAATTGGTGTGATTGAACTTTTGCGTAGCATGTGCGTGGTATACTAATACAAATAGTAGAGTCGAGATTTATTGTAAGGATTAAGAAAACAATTTGCGGTTTTGTTACATTTTTGTCTTTTATCTTGTTTAAAGTCAAAGTAGAGATTCTATTTTACCTCGCCCACCCTTAAATGCTAACTTTACCTTGGCTTTGTGACACAAGAATAATGATGGCAAAGCATACCTTTAATAAGTGAACCTGAGCGAAAAGTCAAAAGTCATTTGGTTCATATTAGTGCTAGTACGGGTAGTGCCTTGGTATAATTATTAATAATGTGGCAGTATGTGGCTAGGCCTATAACAAAACTTTATCCTTAAGATGACTTTCTTTAGTGAAACTTATGGGATTCAATTTAAATCCCAAGAACGTGACTTTTCTGTGTTCCTGCTAGAGTCATGACATGCCACATCTAGGCCTGGACTCCTTACACTGTAGAGCATTATGAAGAGGAAATTAACTTTTCTACTTTTTCGCATCTTGTCACTGCTTACATCACCGGTAAACAACAAAAGGCGAAATCAGAGTTGAGCTGGTGGATGGAAGTAAGGAGAAAGTGAGAAGTACATAGATTATAGTCCATTCGCACCATGACTGTGCCAATCACATCTCGCTTGAACTACATTTCTCACAACAAGTGATCCCGTGCCCATCCCTGTTCTCATTTCATACATGCCAGGCACTATACTTACTTTAATAAATATTCACGGTTAGCATATGGCTTCTTCTTCTTTGAAAGAAGAGTACGGGAAAGACGAAAATCCGTTTCAGCCTGAGCAACTCTTTCTTCCATTCCTCCACTTCGCTTATTGCTTTTTTATAGAAAGCCACGTCGTACAACTTACACTCCTTGTCCTAGCGTGGTACGCGTTTTTACATTTTTCCCGTTTGTTCTTTTTGCAGACAACCGTGAAAAATACATGTTCCTTCTCTGTACTACATAACCAACAACAAGAGAACCCCCGCTGGTGTCACTGACTAAAACCGGAAAGTAACCATTTCTTGCTCATTTCTTTCCAAACATGTGACACAGTTGTGTCTTCCTCCTAACAACCAACCCATGTGAATGAATGACTCAGTCTCACTACTGATATACTGCTTTCTCAATTCTGAATCTGCAACAGCCGTGCAGCTGTACAATACAACACTAACAATAACTTTTGCTTTCGCTCCTACTTTCATTTATGCATCTATGTACCACGTTACTTTCACAAAAGTATGTACTTTTGGCGAACATCTATAATACACCTTATTTATGCTCACATTGTTTCTTCATTCTTTTTATTACACCCTTTGTAAATCTATCACAGCACGCGGACGTCTAAGTTATTATGAGCACTGCTTCGTTCGTATATTACAGTGTAATGGAGTAGCTTGGATGCTGATGATAATGTAATATAATACATGTATGTGAAACTCCAAAAGATATATTTACCTAGCCCGAGAATGTATATCTACTCAATCCCATCCACATGCACAATTTTCCGGGTAAGACAAAACGAAGGTCCCTACATGGTAGTAGTGGCACCAGAGTAGTAATATGATTTATATTCACAGCCATTTGTCTTACACTAAACTAGATTTTATTCTTTCTCCTCACAAACTTTATGTACGGATACTAAGAAAAGAAATAGATCTTTGTTGTAGCCATCTCCTTCTTTTCCGGGTTGTCTTTTATGCTTCGGGCAAAATAAACTGAACTAGGAACTGAGAAATGAAGGAAGAGTGCATTTCATCTTTCCGTTTGAAATGAAATGAGAAAGATGCCAGCCTATTCTTATACTGCATGCTATAGCTAATAATGTTTTTCTGGTTGTGGAGGTAGAAATGTAAGACGACATGGAACGGAAGGACGGCTGAAATAGATATTTTGATCTTAAAATTACTTTTTCTTCTTTTCCAGTTCAAACGGAAAGGTTATCGCAAAAGTTAGCATACAACATACGTTGCCTCCGCAGAAAAAACAAACTGACGTCTATATGCATAGGTAATAAATGTAATGTATGCTTGAAGAGAAAAATAAATTTTGAATCAAGTAAAGAAATAAAGATTGCTAAAATTCTTTTGAGAAATGGTTCCGTCGACTGACATACAAGAAAAATGTAGAAAAGGAAAAGAGGGACGGTTTATTTTTCATTGAACATAAGTGTAGTGCAGCTCAAGTATTTGTTCATGCTCATATTTACTCCAATAGCTGCAGCTGGAAAGGGTGAAAGTGGATGTGGAGAATATTTCTTTTGTTCTGTGCCTTGCTTCGCTGTGACTCTCCAAAGAGGATTATCAAATCGCGAATCGTCTGTTATGCATAATGTGTATGCTAAATAAGTAGAGGCAGCTAATATGATAATCTACATTGTTTTCCCTCGTGTAACGAACATGTAATACAATTTCTGCTGTTAGGCAGCACACGTAAGTGGATCCAGTAAAAAGGGAAAGTGAGTTGTTGATTCTTTCGAATTACAGTTCCATCCAGTTTTATTCTACTAACGTCAGCAAAAGTAACTGTCAAGTCAGTAAATAAACGAATCTTGACAGTTTCCCCATTCTTTCAGTAGGAGTAGCGTAGGACGGCGTGGAAAAGCAACGTACCACTGGTCCTTCCACCATACCACGCCAGCAGTCAAACATGAAAAAATCTTACAACTTTTTTCCAGCTATGTCATTCTATATTCTGTATTCTACAGGCGGCCAGTATTATGTAACCACCAAGCAAGGTACTATTATTGGAGAAAATGGATTGAATGAGGAAGCCCTTACAAAAATAAACAATGAGACTGTTAGTTCCACAACCTCCTAAAATCCTATTTCTCCTATATACATAATATATACGTATTTCCCATACCCTTTCAACTCCTTGTCTAACCAAATTTAGTTTTTTCCCTGCCAAATCATATGCCAGACTCTTGCATTAAATAACAGCCAGTAAGATACATCAGCCTTTCCTCCTTCCTGTAGTAACTCTGCCTTTGCTGTATTTCTTTGCCCCGAAAGTCCAAAATGTGAGTAAATACGCGGACTGTCTTTCTCCCAACAACGTTCATAAATAATGTCTGCTCTTATTTTCAAAATAGATGAAAACAACAATCAGAGTTGCTTTGCGTGAAAAAATGAAGAAAAAATAGTTTTCTTTGGTAGTGAGGGTGTAGTAGCACCGCACCGCTTCTTTTCACAGCGCTTTGTTTCCTTCTTCTTTCTCTGCTTCTCGCTGTGTTAGGCCGTCGACAGAAGTAACACTTCATGAGGAAGGGATTAATATAACATTTGGGTCTTTCTATGGTAGCGTTGATGATGGTGATGGCATAAGCTTCTTGTTAGATCCCTCTCTGTGTACTTCACACACTAATTCACAAAAGCAATCCCGGTGAAAGTATATTGTATCATTTCATCACTTGTAAAAGCATTGGCCCGTTCCTCTTCTATGTCGTCTCGCATAATTCTAATGCTTAAGCACATAGTCAATATGCCTATATCACGCTGGCATTTTCCAAGACAGAACGCGGCTATAATGAATAACCATGCAATTGAAAGCAAAACTACTGTTTTATAGCAATAATGTTATTTATGTAGATAGATCATAGGAGTAGGAGCATATGCTGAGTGCAACTCCCTTCTGAAGTCAATTCGTAGATTACAAGCAGTCAGCAGAGAAATCCCTTCCAAAATATTCTCTCGGTTTCCTCAAAAACGGCACCACTCAGACTTTTTGTGTAAAAAGCAGCGTAACACATTCTGAAACATGCTTACAAAAAGTCAATCAGTATTAGGAACCTTTGATCCCAAACGTCTACCTTTGTTAAGAAAACCATTGCGTAACCATCTGGCCGTGAGTGAGTGAAAGTTACACAAGTAAAACCATGTATATTCAAACTGCCAGCAGTTGCATTGACGCTATATGCATACAAAAACCTACATTTTATTCCATTATGTCAATGTATCACTACCGTTCTTTTTGGTAAACTGTTGTTGATCATTGATCATGTAGGCACATTATGTTCTGTGGGGAGGAGGCAAACAAGAAAAGGAAAATGTCTTCTTGCTCTAACTATCGGCAGTCTGCTGGAGAATTCTCTCTCCCACTTTCGCTTTTCCAAATTTAGATAAAAGGAGAATGAGAGAGAGCCTTACAAGATTAAATATGAGTTGACTTTGAGAAATCCACGAATTTCCCTGGATGAACGGATGTTTTTTATTCTGTCGTTTTGTATTTCAGTGAAAATAACATGGATACGTTATCTGTTCATACGCCGATTCAATACCTTCGGGAGGTTTCAGTGGAGGTAGAATGGAATAACAAAAGACGCTTGCTAAACAAAATGAAATAAAGATTTTCTATTGTATCAGAAAGCTTTTAAAATTAAGTAAAACATCGATAACATGTCCTTGATTTTTGTATTTTTGGTCATGTGAGCACATTATTAGAAAAAATGTCTGGAAATGTATGAAAGTATAAGCATAAATTGAATTTAATTAGAACTTCCAGTTACTAGTTATATATTACTGAAGTCGCTTTATTATCCTCTCAAGCCACACTTTTTAGTCCCATAACTCACACCCTGAAAGCATCATTGAAATATCTGCAGCACCCACACAGTACTTGCTACTCAGTACCCACTTAATTTTACGGCTAATTAAACCGGGCCAAAACTGTGCACTTGGAAATTATCTTTCGATGCCAACAATGAAGTTATTTGCACAATGCACCTGAATCTAAGGAACTTGTACGTGTTTAGTACAACGATACTGTAGTTGAACATATATTTAGTTTTTTTTGCAGTTTTTATTACTGTGTGCAATGTTGAAAGGGAAGTAATTTCGGTTTCTCATATTATGTGTTCTTGATAATTCTACGGTACAAACTTAAGTATAAAGAGCGGGTGACAGAAGGTTTTTGGTTTTGGTTTGTTAAAACCATTACGTTGCGTTGAAATTACGGGAAAGAATTCCAGGAACTGCCTGTTTGCAATAATGACAGCGTGGTTCTCTTAAATGTAATTCTGTGAACTTCTCCCAGCAGTGTACTATTTGGTTTTAGATGCCTCAAAGGTAGTTACGTGTAACTCGGTGTGTCACATTGGTGGTAGCAGTAAATGTAGAGGTAGAAAAATTGGAAAGGGAAAAGTAGTTTGGCAAACGGAAAAATATATTATAGATTTCGGACAGGTTACACATTTTGCCTGCCATTTTCTTTTACTTCGACATATGTGTAAGAACTCATGATCCATGGTTAGACAAAGGTACTTTTATCTTGTTGTGTTTGTATGCAGCACAGGAAAGCAAGCAAAAGCAAGAAAGAGACATAGCTCCGTTCTGGTCTTTTTCGAAAGGACAAGATCCTTCTTGTAGCAACGAAACCAATATAAATGTGTAAGGACACGGAAGGGACATGCTACACTTACAAGCTGCCAGCGACATTAGGGATAAGTGACTGAGTGAGTCTGCTACACTTATTTGAATCCGCTTTCTAACTTTTGCACACGCATTTATATAGATGTTAGCTCTCAATTTTGACTTCTCGTTTTCTCCTTCTCCGCAGCTGCCTTTTTTCTGGGAATTCTTGTACATTGAAGATTTTTTACGCCTACCATTTTCGATGTTTGTCTGGACAGGGAAATGCCAAGGAAAGGTAAATTTATTGGCACTCCAGGATTCAGTTTCCAATGAGGTCCAGAGCATGCTACTTGATGTGGCGTGATAGGACAGAGAAGATCTTCATCGGTGATCCTGCATCCCTCTTTCATTTTCTGTCCTGTCCCGCTCACTTTCTCCTTGTAGAGTTTATTCTCACACATTCATTTTATTTTACTTTTTAGTTTCTGCAAACCTGACAACTACTAAACTTCTTCCATGGTCGAGTCGTCAATTTTGGAGAAGTGAAGACAGACACACTCTAAAGAACGTAGATGATATTACAACTTTACGGCTGTAGTCGTTTAGTTTGTGATTTTGTAAAGCAAAAACATTGTCCCGTGTCAGTTCCAAGTTTTCGCTGGTTTAGCTCCTTTCCCTTTTACTTTACCCGGAAAAACTACCAGACTGATCTTTATAGTTATACATATGAAATAGAATATTCAATATCTCCACTTGTAAATCTGCACGCGAATTTATCCACGGAAAACTACAAGCATTCAAAGTGAGTATCAACGATATACTTTATATTCTAAAGTTAACTTTCACGATCTGTCTGTTGAAATGGCATGTACGGCTTACAAAAAAGTACGAACATTTGTGTTGTAGTAAACTGGAAGTAGTAAATAAACAAGGGTATTAGCAACTACGATCTTACATTTCCTCTTCTTCAAAAACTTGTAAACAGTCAAACTTTTAAATCCATTCTGTCCTGTTCAGATTTCCTTACAGTTGAGTGAGCAAGCAGAAAGTAAAATAACAAAATTTTGTGCACAAAGGAAACGCTGTGCAATTAGAAACAACATTTTTCAGGCAGAGACACGAAAAGTGGCAGGCGCGAATGACTAAATGAGCAAATATTTCCGTTGCTCCCTGGTTATGACCTGTTCAATGACCTTCCACAAAGCATAGGCTTAACTTAGGTACACTTTACAACTCAACGGTTTCATTATTAAATGCTGCTTCCGCTATTGGGCAGAAGTTTCCCACTATAACCTTTGGCCCAATTACTGATTTCGAAGAAAATCAATACCAAAATTCTCTGTAATCTTTGCTACGAAAAGTTCCTTCATTCATGCCACATTGAGTGAAAATTAGATCAGTAGTTTTTAGAATATCGCACGGAATGGCAATCTCACTACAATTGCTGTCGTCTCAACAACTTTTCTGGTTGCTTTTGTGAACAAGAGCAAGGAGTCCAATACAGCGTACGAGCAGGTCTTCACAGTTATGCAGTGACAGGTACCAACAATTGCAAGCAACTTTTTATCTTCCCTTCAGCAACATCTTCACACACAACATTACCAAAATGTCTTGCTATGAAAGCATCCGAATAGGCAGTGGCGTGGCGTGTTCCTGTTGTCTTCACTGTATCATTATCTTATCGCAAACGGGATAACCGTTTATTTCGCCCCAAATTAAGTGGATAAAAAACACTCACAAATTCTGACTGCCTGCTGCTTTTCCTTCTTGCAGACATTCGATGAAATCTCTCTCTTTCTCTGGAATCGTTCTGCCAAAACTGTCATTTTCTTTCTGATTCTACCGCTGGCGGAAATGGAATGAATTTTTTGTTATACACGATATTAGTAATTTTCCGTCGACTATAAATAACTAATGCGGATAATCTGCGGGTACAATAATTCTTATGTTATATTTTATTTGTAACAAAAAAACGAAGCATATGTTGAGATTCTCATCGTATCAAATGTGTCAGTCATTTCTGCAAATCTGTAATGAAAATACATTTGCCCCACTGGACTACGATACTAAGTAAAATAACTGACTACATAATAATTTCATGTTGTCGTTTCAAGATCTTCTTTCTCCTTGGATCACACGGGATTATGTTGGTGAATGAATAGTCTGTGACTTGCTTATTTATTTTGTCCATGATCATTTTCGATTTGGATTTATGAAATTGTCCGACTTACTTGACAAGGTTGACCTTTGATACTTCTGGATTCCACAATTACCAGGGGACTTATGGAATGTTATTTATGGTAGCTTTGCTAATTAATAATCATCATCCTCACGCATTCTTACGTCTACATTTTTCAATATTTTTCACACAATTTGACTAATCAAATGGTAAATCCATCGGTACGATTCGCCTCAATTTAATTTAATTTTTATTACCTGTCGGCGGGCGAATGTCTGAAGTGAGTTATTTGGATTCGAGACTTGACTGTACTGTGAGCATTACTCATTTAATAAACAAAGTTTTCGAAGGATGTGCCAACGCCAACAAATGGTGTAAATGCGTAACATAAATAAAAAAGAAAGAAGAACGAAGTTGATTTATGTCCCACACCTTTCACGCTTCCAATTGGTTCTTTTTACGTGGATTATTTTCTCTTTTATCATTTACGCTATTAACTTCTCTCGTGTCCTTTTTACTGAGATTGAGTTTGGTGTGCTCTTGGTCGTCTGGAAATGGACTAAACAATAATGGCAAACTGTGAGGCAGACTCTTCTGTCTGACTGCTCAGTCTCAGTCAGTCAGTCAATGCGTTCAAGGTTCTGTCAGGTACTTTTCCATTCCATGAAAAGTACACGGAATTTTTTGCGTTCATTTACCATCATTGAAAACGCTAACCACATCCGTACAAAATGCTGACTGTCAGTGGCTGAGAGTGAAGTTTAAAAAGATTGAAATGGGATCAGTTTGAATTGATCTGCTATTGTAATGAGAAGGTTTGTGGGCCACTGCTGCTCCAGTATCTGGAGAGATGGATGAATCAAGAATGTTTTAGTAGATTGCAACCTAACGAAGTATAGAGCTTTGCCATATTATATAACCAAATGGGTCCAATTGACAAGTTTCCTCTTCTCTGGCATTTGTATTATGAGATAAAACTACAGAAATAGCATAGTGGCATCGCTCTGCACTTTCCGATTTTTTTATTCATTCAACATTTTTATAGGGAGTCGAGAAAGTTTCTTTCTTGCTTTAAATTGCCTCAATAATTTACGTAATACATGTTTAAAGCTGTCTCCAGACCCGATCACGATATCCGGGTTAAAAGCAGAAACCTCGATCAAATAGAATTGCCCACAAGGTGCACTCTATGTAAATGGATAGCAGCCGTTGGAAAAAGTTTGTCAGTGTGAGAAGGAATAGACAGAAGATGCTGCATGCCGAATGAGAACCCTTTAACCACCACCTATTAAGTTTCCTCATTCTTGGTTGACAACCTTTTTACTCTCTGTGAGCCGTTTAAGAAAAGTGACAGTGACAGACAAGGAACTGACGACGCCCTTCTTATTCTATCAGAATCTGTCTGCGATCCCGTTCCCACTTGCCGAATCATCATTACTGCTCTAAAAACGTCGACTCAGTTAATGCAGAAAAGGCGGAGTAATAAATGCAGATATTTTATATTAGTTGTTGACATCGGTTGATACTGCGGCCCCTTTGCGACTGCGATATCGCTTTTTCTTTGTCTTTGTTACGGCTCCAGCTCAACTCAAGGTTATTTCGTTTTGTCGCTCCAAATCCTTCTTTCTAAAAACTTTCTTTAAGGGGAGAGAAATTCTAAATGAATTCTAAATGTAGGTAATTTATAATGGCGAAGGGATGGAGTAAAATCACGCACAATGAACTTGATTTATACGGACGTTGGAAGCTAATAAACTAATGAAATGCTTTTTCATGCAGAAAGGAAGCAATCATGAAAATTAGTTCAATCAAATAAATACTTCCTTAGTAAAAAGGCGATACAGATGATTAGCCACGCTTAAGTAGAAAAATGAATTGCTACAACATTTGTTACTTTAATTAGACACTTAATTCAATTGAAACTAAAATAGATAGAAGATATAAAAGTTAATGGGCGCCTCAGATGTAATAAATAGATTATTGAAAAAAAATGGTTTCGCCTTTCAGAATACTTAAATTATCGTATATTTGCAATTTTATTTATATCAATTTTAACAAAGAGTTTCAAGGTGAACAATACAAAAATTCCATGAAATAAAGACAAAACATTTGTGACAAAGGAAAATTTTTAATATCAACTATAGCCTCAGTAATCAGTATGAAATTTTTACTGATAGAGAAAAGTGAAAATCGAAAGTCTGGCATTTGAAGAACGACAGGAGTCGAGACACTTCAAACATTACATTTTTGGCGACCACATTGTACTCAAGAGTTTTCCTAGAACAATTTCAATGAAAGAGAGAGTAAGAATATACGTCACAGAGATTACCAGGTTTCGTTATAGACCGTTAATAGGTTATTATAGACCTGAGCAGAAATCCTGGTAGCACTTTGTACCTTAACTAGTCACATGCTGATCAGATTAATATTTTATGGGTCATGACATATACATACATTACTCAAAAGATTTATTTGAAGCTAGGAATGTATTTGAAGCCGGTTGCAGCATTAGAAATCAAACAAAAATTGGCGAGATTTACAAAGTTTGGCGTTGGATGTTTCCTGAGTTTGTTCATGCTCTTTTGATGTGTAGAGCTTTCACCGAAAGTGCCATAGAAAAGCAGCACTCCTGTGTAAACAAGAAGCTTGGTAGACACACAGAAACACAAATATGCACACCTACTTACAACTTTTGTTGTACGAATTTCTTCTGCATGTTCTAGTTCAATAATTCGTCAGCCTTTGAAGTTCAGAATTTCATTTGGGTAAATAAATAATAATGCATGGGCCTTTGACAATAGAAACAAATTAATATACCATACCAAATACATCATGATACACAGATGTCATTTTTTCAGCTAAAGACGCTGTTAGCTGTTAGTTTTTGCTGGAGATGAAAAATATAAACTACACAGAACATTCTCACTGGTCGTTGTTTATACAGTTTGCCTATGGTTTATCTACGCTTGGTCTACCATGTAGAGTGCATAATACATGGTTTAGTTGGAGTCTTGGTTAAGCTTTTCACATCATGATGGAGTCAAATAAAAGGTATAATATCAAACATTACGTAATGCAAATTACATGTAATACGGTCTAACGAACCCTTTTGCTTTTACACATGATACTGTAGCTCAGCTAAAACCACAAGAAAGTTATGTTTGAGTACGCCATCATGCTCCCAAAATTCTTTTCTCCGCTTGATTTGCTACGAAATGTGACCACACTGCAGTAACTATTATTAGAAGCGTAATAGGCATGTATTCAGTGCTCCGGGAAGAGTAGCGGGAGTGAGAGCATGGTACACGGGAGAAAACTCTTCCGCCATCCTCACCACCGCACCGCTAAACCAACCAACGACCGCACCACACGAAAAAGAATGTCTTGAAATTACACTCAAAGGAGCTCAACAACAGCTCTCCTGCCTTCATCTTGGTTTATTTAAACAAGCCAAATCCATTAGTTAAGAATGCTAAAATGGGATTGAGAAAGAAGAGGAAAAATATACTGAAGTGTATTGTGTTGTGCCATATTGCTTATGTGGTGATAATGACACAATAGAAGGACACGCTATACACGTGAAAGAGTGAAAGGGGTCGCGCAAAGAATTTAGGTTTGAATGGGTCCGAGAGAAAAAGAGAAACGAGTGGAAAATAGCATCCTGGCATTCCAATGCATTATGGAGTGTCTGCTAATGTGCTTAATGTAATGCAGTAAAGCACATAATCAAAGTATAAGAAAAGGAGTGAAAGTAGGGGTATAGCAGTAATGCAGTCAACAATAATACTAACAATAATAATGACAAAACTAATGCAGCCTGCCTCCTCGGAATGGGAATAAAGGAGGAAGCAGAGCTCTGACTGACTATATTAATAGTAACAAGTTCACAGTGGCATGCATTTAAGTGAATGGTGAAAAGTAATGGAATGATACAAGTAGCACCAAAGCGGCTTCCGTGCGTGGGATGTCATGTGCAGTCGTCCTTGTACACTCCGTTAGTGCTGCTCTCTCCGCTCTTAGCAGATGCAGCGTCTACTTATTAAAGAATCGCTTTTCCTCTTTCTGCCTTCCAGTCATTTTGTCTGGAGAGAAAGTGAAAGCGGAGAGAGAGAGACAATTTCGCTGGCTCATCTAGTAGACCCTTAAACTATGAAAGCAAATAACTCGGATTGACAAGAAAATACATGGTACATCATCATATGGTGCATTATTTAGTTCAACTCCCGACTCTCTTCTACTTTCTTTCCTTAGGGAGCGTTCAGATAGTACATTTCATTTTTAGGGGGTGGGGGTTTAAGAGAAAGTGTGACAGAGGGGATGGAGTCTCACAATTCTGTGACTTGCACTCTCTGTTTGAAACATGTATCAACAGAGCAGAGCCAAAATCTGGAATATTTTATTTAAAATTAGGCTTTAACGTTTTTGCATCACCTAATTATGACTTACACTAACTGATTTCTTTTTCAGATTGATGTTTAACAAGAGAATTTCATTCTTCTTAAAACTTTTCAACAATTCAGTTCCATCTTGTGAATTCTAGACAATTTTAAAAACGTTTACATAATGCGTGAAAATGCGTGTTCTAAGTGTTCCAAATATTTATCATGCATCATACAAAATGTCATTTTCTATAGGTCTATAGGTTCTACAATTTCTTTCTCGTTACTCCCTAATTACACTTTCAGGGTTTGAGTTTGAAAATGAAAAAAAGGCATAAAGAGGTACAAAAACTTAATATCATGACCAAAATATTTTAAAAGTACATGCATGATGACAGACGCAGGACTGTGGTGGAGGTCAACAAAATTGAGAATTTAGCGTTACGTTTTTTCTGAACGCTTCCCTACATGTGTAACCCGTTCTGAAACTGATAAGTAGCAGCATCAACACCGCACCACATCATCATTTATCGTTGTTAGATTTAATTTAGGTAGGTTGTCACTGCTCTTTCTTCTCCAGCAACTGAATAGATCTTTGCCTTTTGGTGTCTTTTGGTTTCTTTTTGGGAAAAGAGGAGGAGGACGCTGATGACGATGAGTAAAAGCAAGACGTAAAGGAGTATCTAATGGGATTGCTTGAAAATATATTTGCATATATAAAGGCTATCCCGTGGCATTCCGGCTTGGGTTGCCTTGCGGTTACTGTGGCGTTTCAGTTCTGATTAAAAGATGGACTCTCTTTTGAAACTTTTTAAATCACAGAATGATTGAACCCAATGAACCAACCCATACCAATCAAAGTCCAAAACCATCTTTCCGTAAGCTAAAAAGTAATAAAAAACAAATAAAAGTTCGCTGACGTGATGAGCTAAATGAAATGGTTTCTCTGTCAGATGTACATCCAAGGCTTTTAAGTATTTTAATTTCAGAGTTCGTTATTGATCGTCAAATTTTGATCATCGAGACTGTAAAGAGTTTTTTCTTATCCACTCAATCTAAATGTGATGCCCAGTCAGTGAAAATTAAATATCTCCAGTAAATTCATAAGAAGTCCTTGTTCGCTCTAAACTTTAACGTCATTTCTTTAAGTATTATTTATGGGTACTGCAATGGTAACACACAAAATGATAGCCTAACGCGACACTTTTTTCTGACAAAAAGTAAAAGTCAGAGTGAAAAGTTTGCTGATTTTAAACTTTTTCAAATCTTCACAATCATTTGCATTTAACAAAATTACTTGAACGGTGAATTGTGCCTTGAAAATTTTAAAAGTAAGTTTTATAGAGGATTATTTCAGAGGACTGAATTTAACCGTTGCGTAACGGTTGATAAATACCCAATACAATAGAAACCATTCAAGTGGTATCTTATACGTCTACTTTAATCTCAAAATTAAATCAAATTAACTGTGAATCACTTTTCATTTGTGCACCAAACAAGTTTCAGGAAATAGTGGCGATTTTTGTACCTCTGCAATAAAGTTTGACTAGGGTTGACAAAATTATATGCTTGAATCTCTAAATTATTATTCATTTCATTAATTTAATGACTACGATTCTCTACAATGAAATAAATAATTAGCCATATTAACTAAACCAAACTTCGACAATTTTACGGGTTTTTATTCTACAATTTTTTATCTAGTTATATAACCCAATAATCAGTTTTTGCTTTAATTTTTGCCAATGCCAGTTTGGTAAAATACGATATTTCAACTTTTAACTTTAGTTATAATGCCTCAGTTTCCCTTAGTGTGGCGAAAAGGTATTAAAACTAGATTCACTTTTTAGTTTTGGTGATAGTTATCCAAACTACACCAAAGGTTTTTGGTGACTTTCCAAGAATAAGAAATAAGTTCACTAGTGCACACTTCCAGCTTATAGACGCCACTTGTCATACTTTTGTCACCAAATTCAGCAGAGAACGTGAGAAGGTCTCCATTTTTTCAGAGTCTAACTTTTTCCCTTGGCAAATAAAATTGCATGAATAAAAAGTGCATGTAACCTAATGGAATGGTTCTCTTCAAATAAAGAATTTAACAGCAGACAGTGTATTTGAGAGACGGAAAATGACAGAAGCATAGAAAAGAGTTTGCGTTGAATCTAACATTTAATCTAGTTTATGTCTGCCTATCGTCTGCCGAAATTGTCATTAACTATAAAAAAAAGTTGCAAGTATGAAAGGCAATGCCTAAGGAGAACTAGTTCAATTCTACAATGAAAGTGCTTTTAAATGCTTGATTGCCAATCGTTCTTTTCAAAGGAGAATTAGTTTATTTTTTATTGAAAATATAAAAATATAGTTTCTTTGTAAATAAATACCATTGCGTAATAGAAAAACTTTAAATTCGTGATGATTTTCGTATCAAAAGAAAACGTTTTTCATGTTTCACGTTTTTCCGAGTCTTTGTTGGTATTTAGAAATGTTAAATATTTATTTATTCAACCTCCGCAGTATAAATATAAATAAGACATATAATTTTGGTTATGAAACACCGACTCTGTAGAGAATTAGTTGCATCACTAAAACTTTCTTTAACTATGTACGTCATTACATCGTTCCAATGAACAATATTGCCGTAAGATGTGATATTTTAACTCAAATTAAATAAGTGTCTAGCCAGAAGTGATTTATTTTCACTTTCAGTTAAATTGCAATTGCATCCTATTTTGTAGTTTTAATGTTTTTGTATAATGTCGATTGGAAGGTTCGTAAACATTTTTCGTATGATACTTGGTGGCTTCATTAGCATAAATTAAGTCATCCAAAAAGGTGATCGTACACCAAAAATGAATAATTTTCAAGTCTGGTGCAAGGTTCAAATTTCACAATGAATACGTGCAGGAATATTAGATGGAACGTTTTTGCTTGACTTATGTTTCAAAAAGGGAAGTGTCTAGGAAAGCACCTACGGATGTTTCTCACATTTCCCATTTTTTATATTCTATCACTGACATCAATTTAGGTCGAGTGGAGTCTAATAAATTGGCTCTCTTTCCCACTCAGTGTGAGTCTGCATCTGCAAGCCTGCTTGCTTGCGCTTTCTATAAAGCAGAAAGTGAATGGGTTATGTTAAGTAGTGCCACTGCCACTGCAGCACAGATACCAGTACAAACAACCATGACTTTCAAAGAACTTGTACATATCACGGCCGAACTCTTATAATTCTTTCATAGCACACAAACAAACAAACCATTCGTTGTCCTCAGTCGTCCTTTCCTTTCTGCTGCTGACAAAGTTTAGCTTGTAGCGACGGGAGTGCAAATGCAGGCGAATAGGGAATAATAATAATAATAATAATGGAACCAACATATTTCCGTGAAGGTGTGCAGTGTGTGCGGTATATCTAGAAAATTGGATGTCGTTGGAGACACTTGTTTATACTCGACTGCTTTCTTAAGTACTTCAACTTTTTCGTAACAAGGTAAAGTCTTTGGAAGAGCGGGATGGGATGAGATGAGAGGCACAGTCAAGCACCGGAGTGCTTCAAGGCACACAAAATACAGAGTTTATCGTCATCGTCATTGGCATACTCTCAGATCCTTAGTTTTGCAGGTAATACAACTCCTCGTACACCTTGCTTAACTCTTGTTCAGAGCAGATTTACGTGTCTACTTTTCTCTTGTGCACACTACACCGATTTTCCCACTCTCACTTTGTATACTTTTTCGGTTCACGTCGTTTCTATTTGAATTCAAAATTGCTTCAATTTTTCCCTGTTCCAATGGATGTACCGCATTTTTATTGCGGACAAACAAAGCTTGGAGCTTTCTTGCAACCGTACTGGCTTATTCAAGTATTAAATGCCTATTTTGAAAAGTACTGATGCAAGTACATAAATACAAGTAGCAAGAAGCAATATAATCCTCAGAATTTGATGGGATGTTCCTCCATTCCGAGCAGGGAGCCCACCTTCTGTATCCTTGTCCTCGTTTACTCATTGCTTTTCACAAATCTTGTGTTCAACTTGATTTGACTACATTCCTTATCATTGTATTTGAATAGAAAAAATGTGACGCTTCATGTCATTGCACTTCTCTCCGCACTATCTATATTACATTACATCAAGAATCAAGACGGAGGCATTCCAAACTTTTCAACGAAGAGTCGATTTTAATGAATCAATTTATTACGGTTGTAGATTTTATAAGTAAGAGTAGCGGTATAAAATGTAAGTTCTACATTTTAACGCATGCATTATAACCCAGATTATTTTTCCTTTTATAAATGGGTAGTCGTGATTCTATTACATTAGTATTTACAGAGGCACATTCGCTACATCTTGCCGTCAGAAATACCAGGGGAGACGAAATGGTTTCGTTTAATGCAATATACAGAAACAGATACATTACGGTTTACTCTCCTATAATGTACATATTTCCCTAGCAGGTATTTATGCTTCCCGTTTCAGGATCATGAACGGGGTCACGAAGAATTTTATACACTGCGCCGTACGGTGATTCATGAGTAAAACGTAATGCTCAGAAAATGAAGAATAAAAAGCAGCCAAAGAAAATGACAAGAATTCTAAATTCCTTCGCGCATATATTTCAAGGTAAAGTAACTGAATCTGGTATGTACTCTTACGTGTGACTTCCTTTTGATCTTTCGTACCTCTCACTTGAGCTTCTTTCTTCCCGTGCCATTTCGTACACTTCTTTGTCGGGAAGGTTTGTAACTTTTCTCAAATGATTCCATTGTTTTCTCGTTGAAAGATTCTTTACATTCGGTTAGAACAAAAGAATCCAGTGATTTGAAGTCAATGTATTTTATCTCAACCGTGCGCAGACTTTAATTGCAATGGATTCACAACCACAACGTCTTATTTTATCTACACTATACTTAATCTGTTCATAAGTATCTATACCGCTATTACTAATATACGAGAAAAATCTGATGCCATTATGTTTGTTTAAAAGAAAAAACGCTTATGGCTGTTATGATTGATATTATCAAAACAAAACTCCTTCCTAGTTTACAATCGTTATATTACATTGTGCTTGAGGATATATATTCTACTTACGCTTAAGTTAACAACAGCGTTTTCTCAATTTTTCTCAACCTTACCATTCAGGCAGAGGTTTTTGACTTTAGTCATATCCTGCCTCTTCCGGGAGGAGAGAAAATCTACTCTAAAAGCAGAAGAAACTTTTCTTCCTCTGTCTCTCTCTCCTCCAGAACGGTAAGTTGACTGTCAAAATGAGCGTATGATTCAGCGTGAAAACTGGAGAGTGAATCGACTGCATTAAGCCAAGAAAGTTTTTCAGTGGTTCCGTTTTTGTTACTCAAAGAATTACACAAGGTTCAACTGAAAATCATAGGGTACGAAAAATGTTGGATTTTTGTGGCTGATGTTTTTTCATCAGAATCACCATCACCATCATGATATGATCATCACATCAAGTCAAAGTAGTGTATGGTTTTCAGCTTTCATTTCATAGTAATACCTACTTAGCGAGGATCTGTATTAAAGAGAGGAAGTATTACAAAGCAGAAAAGAGAAAAGTGACGTGCCTATGAGGCTGCTGAGGGAGTGCGAACAGGAAGCGAAGTGACGAAGAAGGGTGCCATGGAATACAGATTACGGTGAGGCGGTGTTGTGCAAGGAAAGAGTAAATATATTTTGTAGCGTTGCGTTGAACGTAGTTGTTGCGTGTGAGTGGTTAGTTGTTGATAACAAGTGAAAATGTATTGTTTGCTGATCGGTTGTTCTGTCCCATTGTGAATAGGGTTCGAAAGAAAATTGTGTGCGTGAGAGTGATCGGTGGCAGTTATGGTTGTGTACAATCAGCCTACACGTATTTGCCTCTTCAATCAGTGATTCGGCCTTCACAACAAAAATAACCACAACTCGGCCCAATCTATTACTTTCTGGTGTGGAGCGGTTTCATCGGCTTGCGGCTTTCATTTGGACATGAAGCGTTATCGTGTGTGAAATGTGAAACCAAGAAGAGCAACGTTAAAAAGTAAAGAGGAATTCATGGATTATTATTAATGTTATTACACAGCATCGAAACTGCTTTTGAAACTCATTCGTGGTTACGAGATACATTGTATCTGAGTCTAAAGTAGTAGAAAAAGTGAAACTGGGGAAGATCGCGCAACAGAGAGAAAGAAAAGAGAATCTCGGTTCGTAGTGAAATCACGAAACAGGAAAGTTTTCTTTGCTGCGGACCAACTTGCTTTTTCTTTTGATGATCCAATGTTTGTGAAGAATAGCAATAGTGTTGGGGTGAGCGTAGTAGCTGAAGCTTAGGTTTGTTTAAAAATACATATACCTATACACATCCTTCACTGATGGATGTAGCAATGCGATATGTGATGTGGGATGGTGGTTGATTGTTCGTACATCATCCTTTTCCACTTATAATTTTCCAAGAAGGCTTTTGGTTAAGGGAAAACTTCTTCTCGGTAAATTACTTGAAAAGCGGAAAACGGAAATCACTCCGAATGCTTAAAAATAAGGGTGCTATAGGTGTGTGGAGAGAAAAACATTTCACGAGAAAAACATTGAAAGAGGAAGTGGAACAAACGAGGAGTTTTCCTTTTCTTGACTCGATGTTTCATATATTGTAATTGCAGAATCGTAATGCAACACTCTGAAAAATTGATATCACGAGGACGGATACAAAATGCTTTTGAGAAACTCTCTGTAGAGAAAGACGGGTGGCCTAAGTACCATTTCGCTTATGATGATGGTATTGGATCTTTGAGATCGAGGTTAAGTACATACCATCTATGAGAATACTATAACACGCTTCTTTTGAAGAAAACTTTGTTTTAAACATTATTAGAGAATTTTACCCGGGTTCGCAAAGTTGAATTTCATTTTATGAATTAAAAAGTAAACCAAACAAGATTTCCTGACTTTTCTCTTTGTGTCAAGTCCCAAGTTCCAAGTAAAGTCGTTTTCTGGTCGATTTTGAATTAAGCTGACGGTGATGTACGACTCGGATAAGAGGGAAAGATGCACAATAGCATTGGCAACAGCCGTAGCTGCTGCTACAGTTTATTGGGTCCTTTCTTTTATCTAGTTTTATGTGTTGAGAAAAGTTCGGAAATCAAACGATTTCTTTTTCAGAGTTGAATGATTCATTACTTTGCACATAAATAGGTACCACGGTACACAGAGTAGGGATGGGAGGCTATTCGCTTACGCAATGTGCTCATCTGTCCCACTCAATACTTGCAGACGGCGTTCTCAATTGGAGAATAAATGAAGAGTGAAAGTGAAACGATTTGAAAGTAGAATCTCTCAATGCGTTCTTTCTGAGCCTGTATCAATGTAACATGTAAACATCTATGCACTAAACACACTGTCAATATAAACTGCACAAAAACCAAGCAATAAACATAATATAGATTTCATAAAAATTTCTCGGCTCCAGTAGTTTTCTGGAATTGTATGATGTAACAAATAAAATACAGTACGTTTAGCCACCATATATCACGTATATGAAGGCCATAATAATTTATTGTAAAGCTTTAATTTAATACAAGTTTGACATGTTGCTGTTACGAAATATTACAAAAATGTGGTTTGGTTATGTATGTACGCATTAAACACTTGGTTGGTGCTTTGCTTGATTAAATCATGAAAAATTCAAAGATAGAGGAGTCCATTATGGTTGATCGGATCAAATTCTTTTCCAGAATATTGTTGCAACAAATCTTGGCGTTGAATAACAGTTTTGGAAGAAGGAAAATATCATGTTACAACTGCAGTATCCCCTTTCCCTATTCTTCGACTCCCCACTTCCTTTACATATATAGTTTTCCACCTTTTCAGTGTAGCTATAAAGGTCAATTAAAATCGCCCCTTTCTCCAATTCCGTTGAATTTTAAATCGTAAAGGGGAAATTAACACAACTCCATTACACATTTTGACGCCACACTGCATGCTGAACATTGAAAGAGATGGGATGAAGTTAGAGATAGTCTGAGTTAAGTTGATCCTCGTAAGTAATTCGGGTGCATTCTACTTGGCGAAAATGGAAAATGTACAACTGTCATTCCATTTCAGGAAGCTTTCCACTGTGAACTGAGTCAAAGTAAAAGCTGAAAATAGCAAAAGTAGGTTGTACGTTGTACGATATATGAAGTGCATTAAGTTCATGAGCTGCATTCATATTACATTCGTTAAAGCGAGGAACACCAGTCGCATACACATGACTGCCAACAAGGTAATTTCGCCATCCAATGATGTGGAATGAAGATGCATGCGTTTCTTTATTTATCAAGGTTTTCACAGAATCTATACGCTACCAGGACAGAGGTCTACGGGAAAGTACAACGAGAAATGGGAAAGTGAACATGTAGTAATGTAGTTAATGTGAGTCCAATTTAACATTTTTCGCGTATCGTCGCTCACTGAAGATAAAGTGAACACCATTACGACATGGCTGAGTGGTCATGCGTTTCAACGGTCATTATTCTGTAGCAAGTTGTGAAATTGGCTGTTGCTAATAGTTAATACTAAATTGAGTAACCCGGGAAGGTGTGCACTGTGAACATACACAACTCCTACCTTTGCAGAGCAGCCAGTCAGCAATCTTGTAATAGCGTGTGAGCAATGTGAGGATAATAAAAAAGGAAATAATTTGAGGTATCGTTTGAAGTAATCAACTTTCCAAGCCATCTCATCGTGCTCAGATAAAGCGAGTGCAACAATTTCCTGGACTCGGCTGTTCAATTAGTGTTCCGAATCAAATTCCACGTTTTAAGTAAACCGATACCAAACAGACACTGCACCTCTGAAGTTTGCATTTCAAGTTTCCTTTCAAGTCTTGTTGTGCATCAAAATTGTGAAAAACTAAACGACAATATTGTTTGTGAAACTATGTAATTATTCACTTTAAAAGCAATTACTACTTTGTTTAAGTTTAATGTTTATTTTCTGTTGAGCTCTTCAAATTTGAATTTGTCCACGTCAAGTGCACTAAATCGTAATCATGTACATGCTTCAAACGTTAGACACAATTGCTTTCTCCATATTACTTAATTTTTAAAAAGAATCGTTTAGTGCATAACGTTTCACTCCTTCTTATGAGACAAAAATTTTCATTTTGTTCTTCATTTCTGTATAAAATCATTCAAAATGTGAATGCGTCGCTCATTTAAAATGCCAAAACAATGGTAGCCTCCGTCTCTATTTAGAAAGGGAGCGAAGAGACAAAAGAGTTTCAAAATGCAATCATTTGCTCTTTTCTTAATTCTTTCTCATCTAAGCTCAGCTTGAAACTTTTCATGACTGTCATTGTAATAAAACACAAAGGAGAATATTGTCCAAGTTTAAAGCGAACAAACTGTAACAGAAATGTAGAAATAAAAATTGCGTGTGTTTGCAGACCCATCGTTGTTACCAACTAACGCAAGGAAGGAGCTTGCTCAACTCAACAAATGCACCTTGAAGTGGTGAAAGACGGAGANTAACAGAAATGTAGAAATAAAAATTGCGTGTGTTTGCAGACCCATCGTTGTTACCAACTAACGCAAGGAAGGAGCTTGCTCAACTCAACAAATGCACCTTGAAGTGGTGAAAGACGGAGAAATAGAAACTTGTTCAAATTATCTTGTTTTTTAGTCCTCCATTGCAGCGTCCTCACTATCAACAGTGAGTATCAACAGTAAATTTTTAAAGCTTGAGTTCACTTGTTAATTTCCTTTAAAGTTCACTTCGCAAGCCTTGCAAACCGCTATCACTTACCACCGCCATCATCGCAATCGTCATCATGCATCTCTATCGTTTAAGCAATTCTTTCTCTGTCTCTGCTCTTTTTCTTTCTTCCTCAGTCTGATGACTTTCTTCGAAGAGTGGGTCCGTTGACTTTTCTTTGTAATTACTATTTTAGACGAAGTATCTCAAGGAGGCATTCACCAAACAAACTTTCGTATGCACGTTACTTCATTACAGTTCTTATAGAAGTATTTGTACATTTGCCATACACTTATTTTCTCCGTATAGACAACGGCACAGCATTCACTCTGTTCGTTCACTGTAGCAGCATTTATTTATTGCAACCTTTACAACGATGTACCCGACTTTCGTTGCATCCTCTCCGATGTATGTACAGCCAAATGTTGAAAATGGCTTTATCAATAACAATCTACATTTTGGGTACGAAAATAACAGAAATTGTGAACATTAAGGCATTATTTTTGCATTCCCATTCCACATAACTCATGAATCTATTCATGTTAATCAGTTTGCCCTGGGTGTTTTGCCTTGCCCCGACCTCTTTGATCTATGTTGTAGACACTACTTATGTATGTTCAAATCTTGAAAATTCGCCACTTTATGGATAATAGAAATGCTTGTTTTCTATTCTACGGCTGGCGGTAGCAAAACTGATAATGATAGTAATGTAATGTGATGAAATAGGGGCACATAAGGACATACAACTCATTATAGAAGACGATTTCACAAGAAAAAAGTTGAGTCTCATTACCGCCCTAGGATATTCCCAGAAGTAGTGTGGGGATAAATTGAAAATGCCAAATTAAGGACAAGTCAAAATGTGCTTATAAACCGAAAAGTTCTAACGAGTGCACATGAGCAAATAATAATCGTATAATAGATAGATTACCTCCTTCATTCTCGATCAAATCTTCAGGAAAATGGCCGTATGTGTGAAATACATCACAAGCTTACAAGCTTCAAATCATATAGGTTTTTTCATAAACGTCTGACAAGTTAAGTGTCCGGGAGTAGTAAAGTTTTAAAAAACTATTATTCCTTAACTAGAAAACAACAAGAGGTCGTTCTGGTCTTTGACCTACGCTGTAAGTTTTGGCGTTTACGATCAGACTACCATAAATATGTTATTAAAATTTGCTACGGATTTATTTGCCTCCTACCTACAGTATTTTGTTTTAACGAGATTTATTTTCTTAGTATGTCTCCGTTTTCTTTTTTATTAACTTCAATAACCGAACAAAATTCAGCAGAATCTTACTCTGAAAGTAACACTGAAAGTATTTCTTAATTTTCAATACAATTCAGTCTGATCCAGCTTCCAAAATCAAATAAATAACAAAGAGAGAGAGTGACGAAAGCGACGAGTAGTTTCAGAGTTTAAGTCTAGTCGTAAATGTTCAAGAACACTTTTCTTTTACAACTGAACTATACACCTCAATAAACCTTTCTTATTGACGCTGCTGAAGTTTGACTTGTGCTAATCAAATTCAAGGATAAGAGCGCTGTGTCTGCATTTATGTTTGTCAACTTTGACTTCAATAGCACTTCACGATTGCATTAAACCTTTCCGTGCGGGGTCAAGTTTCATAAATAAAACTAACAATAACCGTATTTTCGATTCTAAACGAAGTTTTTACTTCTTTCAAACTTTCTCACTAACGACTTGAAGAGAACTGTACCAAAAAGAACAAATTATTCAAATTTCCCTTAGGTGTGGTTGATCATACTGAAGAGACAGGCTCCAAACTTTTCAATTGGAAAAAGTGCGTTGGCGTTTTATGAAACGATTGTACCCGCTTATAGCTTCGAGCAGGTCACTTTCTTACTGAATGGATAAAATATCAAAGCAGCTTAACAAAACAATAACATTGAAATAAGAATTTATTTAAAATATCCCTTAAATCATCTTACACAAACACACGCTACTTTACAACAAGAAACTGTTCATAGATGTGCAAGTCTCCATTTGTTAAATCATTTCTACTCCTACTCAATTCAATTAAATATTATGTGGAAAGTTTTTGGTATCCCTTTGTTATTTTTCACGAGAAACAAGATCGATCGTACATTTTTATGTTTCTCGGTGAGACTTACACAGGCAGGGTATTTTAGCAAAATACAATAATTAAAAGTAACTCCAAATGGTTTGCATCTTCAACCGTGGAAACATTTTAAAAGAGAGAGGGAACGACTGTAACAGAAACGGTAGCGGTTGGAGAGAAACAACGTGAAAATATGAATGAGTTAGTCAGCTGTCACTTTCTCAGCTTCATTAAGAGGTAAATAAAATCCAACTCGGGTTATTTTGATACTATGGTCTTATCTTCTCTCCTGCACAAAGTCGTCAATCTGCTTATACCTCTTGCCTGCAAGGCCTGTATCCTATTTTGTACTCTTTGAATGTTTTTCTTTCTGAAGACCATTCTACTCTCTCGGATTAAGTGTCTATGTAAAACAGTTGTAGTCTCACTTTCTTTTCCTTCAACTCCCATTTCACTTTCCGTTCATGAAATGACGGGAATAAAATAAAAGTGACGAGGCAAGACAACTTTATGTATCGTTCACAAATCTTTCTCAAAAACATCAACTTTCTGGGAGAAAGTTTCCAAAACCAATACACTTTCAAATGAGGAATAGTTCGTGTCAAGGAATTTGGATTATTAGTATTTGCTCAGTATCGTTTCACTTTCACTTTTCTTTTATTTTAACAGTAACACAACTTTTACAGCACAACCATCTCTAAAGATGTAGCCAAAAAGGAAATGGGAATTTCATGGTGGACCCGAGCGTTTAAAATTCTTGAATGCCTTTGCATAAAGCATGAGTATTTAGTAGACGTATTATTGCAATAGCAGGTAGGTATAAGCAGGATTTAAGGAGAAAAGTCTAGGTGAGTTGCATAATAACTTAAACAAAAAGACCTGCCATTCCCATCACTTTCCAACATCCATGTGTACGCTAATCCAAGAACATGAAATACTTTTTCTCCCAAACAAACAGTGTAAGTGTAAAACATGCGTTGCTGGTACCGTGAAGAAAGGAAAAGAGAACATAAATTGATGGAAAAGTTTCACTTTTATTTCCTCTTCTTATTCCGCTCGTCCTTTTCTCTCAGCCCAAAAGACTTTCTTTATTATCATTCACCACAGTACACAGCCATGCAAAATTGGAGTTTCCTTTCTCTGAGTTTTTTTGTGAAAAAAGATGTAATATTGGAATTTTCTTCCTGATTCAGCAATCTGGTAGGAAGGCACACTAAAAGCCATACATTACGGTAATACCGCTTGTCATTCTCGGCTTGAACAACTAACCTCTAGGCATAGCATTGCATTGGTTGGGTTCTTGCAACTCATTAAACACGCAAATAAATGTACCTAAAGTGGAGTCCACATTGTGAATGTCTCATTTGATAGCATGTCAACGCTCCGTTAATAGCAGCGGAACTCAGGAAATGACACACTGAGTTAACTTTTAGTTTTACTGATGGGCTAAATAAAATGCTAAGATCAGATAAAACTAATACCACTATGGAATTGAATTACGTAAATGTAAACAGGGACAGTAAACTTTTAAATGAATGTGCATTTATTATATAAGCGAAAATTGCAAATTCAGGTTAAACTTAATTTTAGTCGGTTCCTAGCTTCAAAGTTATTCCAATTAAATCTTTCTTTGTGTAAGTTACATAGTGCGTGTAAGTACATAATAATGGCACATGACCATGTAGTGAAGAGTCTTTAAAAGGTCATAATGTTGTATCACAGTTTATCTTAATTAAATTGCTTCAGTTGCGCGAATAGATTGTGTATTTTTATCTTCTATCCAACAGTCCATTCTACAATCGCGTAACAGATCAGGCAGTGTTACGAATTTTTAATGAGTAAATGTTTGACAACACTACCATAGAGTAAAGGGAAGTGAACCTAATGAAGAGTAAAAAATGAATGAAGACATGAAAATGTAAAGCATAATTAAAACCACCAGAGACTAGAGTTAATGAACGAAATACCTTTTAATTTACAAAGCACGCAATCTCTTCATTCCATGCTTCCGTACTTCAACCCCAGTAAGTGTAGGCGTATGTAACGAGTGAAAGTGAAAACGGCTTAAAACTAACAGTAAGCTACTGAAAGAATCAATTGCAACGTAATAGGCTTAGTGTACACCTGTTTCAAGTCCTGAATCAATTTAGTGGGCAAACTAAAAAGATAAAGTAAAAATATTCCCAAGCTTTATGTAATACGTAGATTAGCTGGCATAAATAAAATGTACAGACACAAACCGAATTAAAGGAACAGGGTTACAGAAACGGAATACGAAATTAAAAACAACCATAGGCACATATAGAATCATCGCAACATGACTTCGGTCACTCGCTCGCAAAATGATGTGATGCAAAGAGATTAGTAAGGTTTTTAAGTTCCACGCGAAACATTATCAAAGGTTTAAAAAAGTATTGATTACTTACCGTGAACTATCTTCCCCACTCTGAGAAATTAGTACACTTGAAGTTGTTATGCCTCTGTTGGAGATCGACCAAACTGAACGATCCTGTAAAGTGTACAATATTATAAATTTAGTTAGAAATTGGAGATTCAAAGCTGATTTTGTTGGTTTTTGCAGTAATATGTGAATGAAACAAAGCATGAGCATGACTGCAGTAGATTACAAATATTTGAGTGAAAGAATTGCTGGGTATGCATTTTATACAATTTAGGAGGGAATGATGCCTCTGAAATGTAAAGCTTTTGTATTCTCACAGAACACTTTGTAAATTTCAAAGTTGTCTACATGTACAGAAACTGTAATAGCAATTTTGCCCTGAAAAGCTAAGCTTTTATCGAATAGCAGTAGAAACAATATTTCTGAATTCTGGATTTGCGTTTGTGTGATGTGATGTGCTTATATTGCACTCACATCGTTTATCGTATCACTTCACAACAAAGTAACCACAAAATAGTAATATTGCAGCAATTTATTCGATCCAATTGAAAGAAGAGGAAAAAGGAATCAGAAAAAATTCACAAACCTAGCATTAAACCACGAAAAAGCACACAGAATTCAAGCAAATTTGTTTTCTCTTTTCGACTTCTGTCATAGGTATGTCTTTTGTGTGTATAAAACTATGGTGCGAATGGAATGGAAAGTAAACATGAGCGCACACTTTCTCTCTCTCTTTCTCTCTCTCAATTTTTGTTCACATTACATTTTCACTGTTTCTCTGCTATGCACACACATTTATGATATCAAAAACCACTCTGCATTTACTGGATTTCATAGAAGCACTTCATAGAAGGCATGTACCAACTAAAAATCCAGGAAATTGTTGACTGGGAAGAATAAACGTTAGACCACCCCGTCTACCGCCGATGTGCCACACGCTTGGGTAATATTGTATTGTCAGTTAGACTTGTGTATAATGTGACGATAATCATAATAGGAAAATAACATCATCGCGGCAAAAAAAAGTTTTGAGGAATTTAACAGGAACGTCGAGGTCGAGGTTTAATGCTGAGAGAAATGTTACATGTTAAACGTCAGCAGCATAACACCAGGACTAGCAATGACAATGGTAAACAGTTGGCGTTGGAGTACAAAAGCAACAATGGCAATAACCATAATAAAAGTTTTGGAGTGTGAATTTCGAATGCAGCCTCCCTTTAACAGAAACATGCATGCATGTCTAAAATAGCTCATCAAAAACTTACCCAGACTCAGTCAAGTAATAAATACAAATAAATTGTGTGTCACAACTGTGCAAATGCTTATTATTGCCGTGACACGTGTGCCCCAATAGATATCAAATTAGTTCAATCAATTTGGCTTGAAAAGTTGGTTTAATGTATAATTAAACAAAGTACCAGGCAGTACAATAGTGTCTAATGAACCTTTTTTCAGACTGCGATGAGGTTACTGGTTATGGTTATTGTGAGAAGGAGCATAAAACGTGCTACAAAAGCCACCAGGTAACTTTGCATTAAACATTCAAATTCCAACAAGCCGAAATTTTCATTTTTATATTTTCATAAAACTGACTTTTTAACAGGATTTCTTTGAGAGGCAAATTCTACTCGTAAAATCCATGACGTAGTGATTCAACATAAAAGCCTTTATTCGCCCCAAAAGGAAAGAAAGTGGAAAATAAATTACACGTTTTTCTTTTTCAATCCTATTTATTCGTTTACGCTATATGATCTTGTAGGCAATCTGAACGCAACGTAGGAGAAACGCTGGTTCAGCAGGCGTTGTATTCATCCGTAAAGTAGCCAGCACACCACTTTTACTTTCAGTCCATTACCAAAAAGAAGCTTTCGGCTTTGTCATTTCTTGTCATGTGTGGTTAGGTATAAGCTATAGACGTTCACTGACCTTCCACATTGTTTTAAGGAGGCATGGAAAGTCAAACCCACGTCCTGTCATGTCCCCGATTTCCGCAAAAATAAATAAACACAGGAGAAGTTTTTGTATCGAAGCTTGGAGACTTCCATTTCCATCATTTATCTAAACATAACGCAAGGACACTCTTCCAATATTTCAGCTCACAGATGGGAATCTTGGAGGGCACACACTCAGCCGAGCTGTCAAGAGAGTTAGGTGGAGTGGGGCTCAGGTGTGAGTTCTTTCCATTTAGGCATCTAAAAAAATCTTCTGTACGTAAAAATGTGCCAGTATGTCACCTTCAACGTTTCAACTGTTTCTTCTAAACAACTCTTCTTGAAAATTGCTCTTTCCTCTTAATTCCTTTGTGCTCCCCAGTCTAATTCCTAAACGAAGAGGTTAAGTGGTACAAGTGCGCGCTAGCCTTTTCCTCTAATTTTCCAGGTGAGCTATTTAGTAGATTGTGATTATAATATGAAATGACAGTAGCAGAGTGGCACAGTAATCCTGCCACGCTTGAGAATAGTTAGGCAATAGAAGGGCAAGGAAACCTGGATGGCTGTATTGCTCAGGTAGTATGACATCATTCACCTAAATTACTGGACTTGTAATGTGTTATTTGTTTTTGGCCTTTGGAACAGATTTGTACAAAATACTCTACACATGTAATTACTTTTTAGGGTTTTCTCTAAATCGTTTACTCTAAGGTAATTAAAGAAGGTCAACTTTTTTATCAAGAGGGTTTATATGACTCACAAAGGTGGTTACACAAGTAATGAGTTTCCGTTCCGCTACGTTACATCACCCATTTTATTGGCACACATTTTTTACCAACACACCTTGGTTTAGCATTTAACTTCATTCAGCGGCAAATAATTTAATAACAAACGGGTGAGTGGATCTCAGAGGCTAAGGAAAAACGTAATTGAGATAACGAAGATATATCAATTTGTACCCCGTAACATCATCAGCCAATAACGTCATTTATTATATATGCATGAGGCGAAAGGGGTGCACCCTTATTTTATTTTCAATTGGGTTCAAAAAGCTTTCAGAAAGGAACGGAATTTTTTATATGCTATCTGTATTTTCATTTGGAAGATACTATCTTATAATTAATTTACTGCGTCCCTTTTTAGAACAACTAATATTTTAGACTAGATTGAATTTAAGGGCTATTTTTACTGCAAAAGGACAAAGGCAGAAATGATGCGCATATTAATCAATATTACTGCATTTTACAGCGTTAAGCCACCGTTACGAAACGAAAATGAAAGTCTAAGAAGTGGTATATTAGGTTACTTTCGTTTCGTATATGTTGCAGTTTCGTATTGTTGTGAGTAGCCGAGCGCAACACGATGCACAAAAAGAATTATCTTGTCAGTTTCCGCTTAATTCTCCTGCAGAATGTGCCTAACGAGAAAATAAACTGCGGATGTGATACCAAGAATGAATTTCGCATTTAACTTTACACTGACTTTCCCTTGCAATATTACAACCGTCTATTTTTTGGTTGGGTACCTATTTACATATTTTCTTGGAACTTTGATACAAATTTTAATTCTGGGCGAACTATTGCCGAATAATTATTCCCTGTGACCTTTTGATTTCATCACATTGCCACCGTGGTACTGCACGCTCAATATCACATTAAATTAAATAATAGCAATTTATTATATAAATTGGGAGAATCAGTCACCAGAGAGTTCATCGACACTAATTTTCTTGTATTTCAAAACTCACTCTTGATTGAGAGTCGAATTGCTCATCGAGATGAGAAGTCGGCAGACGGATGATACAAATAAAGACTATTCAATTCAGCCGTAGGGCTTTCTTTCATTTGTCGAATGGAGAAAGTAATGTTTGAGGAAATCAAATGCATAATGCCAGTGGTATAATATTTAGCACTTGAGGGTGGTTGTGTATCTCAACATCTTAAATTAACCTGGAATAAGTGAGTGCGCGAAATGTACTTCGTCTTCTAAATATAATTAAAGCACAAATTCTTTCCTTGAAAGAGCGAAAGTGAGCCGTGTATTCAGCTATGTACATTATATACGAAACCTAACTGTGCAAGTTTTGTTTATGTTTATATACAACGGGGCTTCAACCACATTTTCCTCTGGTTTTTCATTCTAATTCTAATATGCCACACTTCCTAAAGTGCACACCTAGCAAACACGATAAAATACTACTAAAAAGTTACAATAACGAAAGATTCAGTTGCTTTCAGACATCTCTCAAAAAAGAGTTTTTCCCACAGAAGCAGAATAGAAAAAGGAGTTAAAGTTGTAAGTAGACTCCAAACGCTAGTTCTTCGAAGCAACAATAATAACCATTTTTGAACAATGCGTCAGCAGGATAAGGAGAGAATGCAACTGGGGAAATACTGGAATACTTGTTAAGGTTGTAAGTAGACTCCAAACGCTAGTTCTTCGAAGCAACAATAATAACCATTTTTGAACAATGCGTCAGCAGGATAAGGAGAGAATGCAACTGGGGAAATACTGGAATACTTTTATTTTCACTATCTGTAGAGGTGCATTCAGAGAAGACTCTAAAAATAATATGCTGGTCCATATTCCTTTTTAATGCTTTACTTGTACACAGTGGAAACGGCAACAGCTTTACAAATTACAGTTACATGTATCTCAACGAGCTGTAAATCTCACTAAATGACACTCTAAATTACAGGAAACATTAACTTTTCACTACATGCAAAACAACATTACATTGCTCAAACATGCTTACACGATGTAGGTTTGTGACTAGGCCTAGGCTACCTTCGCCAGTAACGTTTCATAAACCAGATAACAATGAAAAAATCCTTTGTGTGCTGATGTAGCATGAGTGGAATGAAATGAGATATGTAAATGGCAAATGGTCAGAAATAACAGCGAATAACAAGATGTTGTACATAGTTGTCCACAGTGGAAAAATTGGAAAAAATGAGTTTCATGGTATCTTTAATGAATTACTGCTAGGTAGGAAATGAAATAAGCCTGACTCGATTTTTATTCATAAAATGGCGCAAGAGGGTTAGCACGTTTTTGTCGCTCCTTAGAGTGTACAAACAAAAATAAATCGCACGTAATTTTCGCTTTATTCTTCTAATGTTTTTGATGGTTCTTTTTATTAGTCGACATAATTAAATTATGTGGTTTATTTGGCCATGCTTTACAAGCTCATGTCAATATACATGAATGTAATGTCCTGTCCAGGCATTCAATGTAACTTTCATTTTTACATTTACAGACCCAAAACGTCATTTTCATTAAAATTTGAAGAATGGGTTTTACTGAAAGAGTTGTTTATTGGATGGAAGGATCTGGATTAAAAAAATAATCCTACGGTGTATCTGGTGTCAAACACAAACGCAGTCAGTACCAGAAAACAACCTGGAGGAATATCAACGTTTTACACAAACAAAAATAATATTCAAGCGAATTTTAATGATGCATTCAGATTTCCGTAGTCTGCATGACGTATTTACAAATAATATAAGTCGCTCGCTAGTATTTGAGTAATATCAATTAGTTCTACATATGTAATGATACAAAGAGCATAAAAAACATGAACGATATTTTAAGCATAATTCAAAGTAAAATGAACAAGACTTATTGAAGTAGCTGAGAAAATTTTAATAATATTAGATAACCTAGTATGAAGTTAATTATGTATAGTTACCTTACCTTACCAGTACCGTTGCTTTCTTTGGGGTGCGCAATTGGTGAGGAGAAGAATTTCAACTCGAAGTCTTTTACTTTGGATTTCACACGTTCACGATGAAAAGCGTTTGCTTTCACAAAGCAGAGACATGCAGCAGTGCCGATAACAATGGCACTTGAAATTAGGAATTCAGATGAAAGAAGGTAGATTGATAAATTGGTGCGCACTCTAATTTGTAATGTTTGAAGAGATGTAACCGCGACAAAAGTCCTGAATACGTATTGAGGTTTAGTCTTTGTGTCACCTTCCGCTGCTACTGAGCAAAAACACACTCAATGATATATGAAGAGAAAGTATTGTACATTTTCCTTTTGTGCACACTTCAAATCTTTTAGAGGAAGAGTTGAATTGCACTCACTGCAATGCAACTGCAAACTTCATCTACGGAAAAGTTTATGAAGTGAAGTAGTTGTGTGACGAGACTGACTGGAGACAATTGTAGACAGATATCAGATAGATGGATGAACAAACTGGAGTACTTCAGCATCTAGCAAATGAACATTTTCCTTCGTTCTTCTTTTTCAGTTTTAAAATTAGTACGAGAAAAGGTTTTGTGGGTTTCAACAGTTTCAAGTACTTTCCCTCGGTTTTCTAAACTTGCTTATGCAAATTAAACACACATTTGTGTAGTGGGTGTACAGAATTTAAAATTTGCTTTAAAAGCACGGTTTCATTTTACATAACTTTGAATCACTGTGATGAATAACTGTATATTGCATAACAGGTTTTCTTGTAAATTCCCGAGAGTGAACAATCGCATAACTACATATTACGCAAATGTCCCAAAATGAACGTTATCTGCCTTCAAATCACATAGATAATAAAAAGTTACCTTGTTGTCTTAAACAGTTTTCTTGTATATTCCCCTCTTTCTTGTATTGATATACTTTTAAATAATGGTTAGAATTACAACAGACGAAGAAATTTAGTCAACCGCTTGTTTCTCTTAAGTTTCAAGGTTAAGTATTTTTTAAAGGTGGTATTTTTTCTAACCCCTTCAAAGCAGCTCAGTTAGTGTATTTATATAACATGAAAAATAATCATAAACTAACAAAAACCAAAGCCTTACTTTATGTGACTCCTTAAATTAATTACTTTACAGTTATAATAATTGTTTTCCCCATAAACAGGAATCAATGTTTGTTGTCTTACAATACTTATTCTTACAACTTAAAAACTTCTTTTTCAAAGTTTGCAATTCCGAGACGTAGCAGTTGTTCTCGAAGTTGTGATTGTGACAAATTGTCGATTTCTTCAACTAAATTTGGGTCGGAGTGCGTTTCGCCAAAGAGATGAATTCCAAATTGTTTCTGGAGCGGAAACACAGATGAACATTCTTTTAATGTATGGGTTTGCTGACTACTACCGGAAGTAAAATGTTACTTGTCCGAATTACGCGGTGCTATTATTTATGTTTAAAACATATCATTTTTACTTTCCAGCAACATGAAGCATTATGTGTGGATCTTTTTGGATTGTTTTTCAACCTTGTCCGTAATAAAGTTAAAATTCTTGAACTTCAGTTTACACNGTGGACTAGTGCTTGTGCTTTGCCACTTTTTTTCTTTAAAAAGCATAGACATTCCTTGTCGTCTCCTGATACCCCACGACATACTACATCATGTACCAGTGATGTTGAAGGTGGAGGAAGACGAAGTAATAATTACCTTCTTATATAACCAGGCGCTGGCTGTGGTTCTGCTTCTGTGAAGAGAAACTGATGTACCATGAGACTACTAAGAAATTCTTGCAATTAGCAAACCTTGACTAAACTTCTTGAAGCAACTTCATCCTTAGCTCCTGAGTTTCCTCAGTCCTTAAAAACTTTGTACAGATGTATATTAATTAGTACGGTTTCCTTTCTACGCACAGAATTGTATGTATCTATATAATTATTAACCTGGAATAGAAGAAAGCAGCGAATTCAATTAAAGTCTGCACTTTTGTCTTTCTCTGTGTGATGTTTTTCTGGTTTGATGTTATTTCTCACGCAGAAAACAACTATTTGAAATTAATTTGAACAGATATGAAGAAAATGTGAATTCGTACACAAAATACTTTCCCTTGACGTTTGAAAGTCGAGTTAGAAAGTCAGACAGGCAAAGTACAATGTAGGCCTGAACTATTGTTGCTTTCGTTCACACATTTTCACCTTCTCAAGAGAAGTAAGTAGTTTATGTCACTTATCAAATATAAAGTTGACAAAGATTTGATTTCAAAGTGGCCATCAAATCTCTTTATTAAACATCAAAAAACGTCACTCTGCGTGTTTATTTCTATGAGGGCACTTAAATGAAATTCTGATGTAAGGTGAGATGTGTTATGATGTATGTAGGAATTGAGGATATTTTCACACGTCTGCCTTCAAGGTCAAGTAAAAAATGTTCTTGTCTGACTTGTTGACTCAACCTGCTACAGAACGTCTTTTCCTTGAGCCTCTTACGTAGCAATGTAATTCTGCGGAAGTGCAGTGGCCTTTGATATCTGCTGAATGCGGTTTAATTCACGTGCACAACTTTTATTAGAAAGGACATTCCCAAAAATTTCTT